>CAUYPO010014307.1:0-39214 GCA_963574435.1 Cheirogaleus major
GATTTTCTTTTAAATGCAGTTTTCATTTTGTTGGCAATCTTAGAGTCTTTTGCTGTCTCATCGTTGGGTCTTTCCCCCTTTTAAAAGAAGCTCTCCAGCGACGTTTCTTTTTTTACTCGTTTTTGCTAGGGTTAGCTTACCAAAACTGTGACTGAGACAAGTGCGCAGTGCAGGAAAGAGGTATAGATGGAAGTGGTAAATAAAATATTAGGTGGGCCACACGCAGACTAAAATAAGTGTCGGATTCTGACTTCAAGCCTGCCACCAGATGCAGCTTAATTGTCACTTGCCACTCACTTATAGGGTTTTAATATGAGTCTGTAAGCAATTGATTTATTACGGTCTCTGTGTAGTCAAACCTTTCTGCTAATGATAACCTGCATTTGCAGCTGCTCCCCAGCGCTAGCATCACCGCCACAACTCTACCTCAGATCATCAGGCATTAGATTCTCATAATGAGTGTGTAACCCAGATCCCTCACATATGCAGCATACAGTAGGGTTCATGCTCCTATGAGAATCTAATGCTACTGCTGATCTGACAGGAGGTGGAGCTCAGGCACTGATGTAATAGGGAGGGGCTATAAATGCAGATGAAGCTTCACTGGGGCACCCACCACTCACCTCCTGCTGTGTGGCCCGGTTCCTAAGAGGGGGGGTTGGGGACCACAGGGTTAATGGATAAATTTTAATGTATTTCAATCACTTGTTCATACAATGATTATGCCAATAATACTCAAAAGACTTAGACAATTATGCTTTCCATAATCTTCATTTTAACAAAGAAAAGACAATGCGAATAAGTTAACTGTTTGTTTTCTTTATAGAAAATCATTTATATAGTTCAGAAGCAGGAAGGCAGAAATCTTTCTTTCCTCCAGAGTGCTGTGTAAGACACAAATAAGAGAAAGAAGATACAGAGTTTCTGATACAAACTGTTTCTACATCTTCCCCTTTAAAATAAATGGCAGTACAGTATCAGTGTAAGAAACAAATGATGACATTAAAAGTATTTGTAACAGGGATCTTCAGATTATTTCTTTGGGAAAAACAGTTTTGCAAAGTCCAGAGCAAGTTATAAAAGTTAATAAAGAAAATTTTCATCCCAATATACAATGCAACTGGTGGAGAGGTTTTTGGGTTTTTCCCCTTAAAGCATGCATTTATATTAGTTGCTATAGTAACACTATTATTGAAAACAACACTGAAACAGAATCTATAATCACTGGGCCAACAGTCATCAAAATGAGGTTTAAATCACATCCAAATGTGTACCTTTACTATTCTTTGTCTAAACTTTATTCTTTCTTAAATAAGTAAAAAAGCTTATAAGCTGGGAAAAGCAGTCTCTATTCTAGTTAACAATCTAAATTATTTTAAGCCTTAAAAATGACTAGTTCGATTAATAAAAAAAATTAACAACAAATTACAAGTTTAAGTTAATTTATTTAGAAGTTTAAAGTATTTGGCAAGCTGACAAAAATTCCCATCTAATTAATTCTGAAATTCAACCTTGAAAATAAAATTTTTAAGAAATAATCAAGGCTTTGCGCCTGGGGGTAGGGAATGAGGTTTGCCACATTTCAAAAATATTTTGCTTGCTATCACTTTAAATTTGACTTTTATAATACCTGGAAATAAAATCACTAGAATACTTACCTGCCAAATGACCCACTCAAAAAGCTATGAAAAAAATGTCCTTTTATTATTTAAATAAGTCTAGATGCTTATTAAAGAAATTTAACATTACTGGTCAAAAAGCTTCTACTTACAAATTTGAAGCCTGTTTCTTCCCAAATTACATGGGGAAAAAAATGCAATGTATTTGATAAGTAACCAAAGAGTTTATTGAATGAAGTTCACATAACACCTCATATCAGATTTTTGGGACAAGAGCACATAACCTTTGCCAAAGAGCCTTTATAAATATATCCAGATTCCTAAATTGTTGGTATGAATAAGATAGTGACAACTACAGAACTTGTCACTTTCAACGAAAGAAAAGGCAGGCCTGCCAAACTGATTTTGGTGGCACATAAAAGCCTCCTTTGATAAGAATGTTTTCTTCCTAATTTAACATTTAAAGAATTAGATTCTATATTTAGCACTTAACCTTTAAAAGTGGTTATCCATTACAATTATTACACATGCTACATGCCACTGTGAGGTAGAGAGCTGCCAGTCTAGATTTTACATGACTGTAGTGACTTTCTAGAGGTTGCAGCTTTCCAAACAGAGCCTGAATTGGAATTCAATTTTCACTCTACATAATTCAGAGTTCACATTATCTCTTTATTTCACATTGTTACATCCTCTAACTCAACCATAGGTGTGTTGTAAAAAAGGAAACAGAAGACATATAAAACAGAAATGAAAGCAGTTATTTAGCACTTCAAATTATATCTTTTTTTTTTTTAAGAGACAGGGTCTAGTTGTGTTGCCCAGGCTAGAGTCCAGTGGCTGGCTATTCATAGGCACAATCATCATGTACTACATCCTCTAATTCCTCTGTTCAACCGATCCTACTGCTTCAACCTCCCCAGTAGCTGGGACTACAGGAACGTACCAACTACACCTGGCTTTCAAATTATATCTTAAAGACAGAAAACATTAAAAGAAGTAATAAAAATGAGATAAATAAGGTCATCTAGCAATTCTTATATTGCTAAATCTCTCCTGCAATTTATATTCCTTTAAGGGTCCAACATAATAAATCTGATATAAAAAACTTAGTTATGCAAATATTAGTAATTGAAGAGACAAAAGTGAGATATTCAGATCCTTAAGCCCCTAAAACTATCACAGCTTCAATTTCTTGCTACTCCTACTCCAAAAGTGTTAAAAGACTTACATTCAAATCAACCTAACCAATAGAATAATACAACTTTAGGATATTAATATACAGATACTGTGGCACTCAAATACCTACATTAATTCAGGATCATTGATTATTCTAACATGTTAGTTATGTTCTTCTGAACTCCTATAAATGAAAATGGAAAAAAGTGAACGGACATATAGCCTTGCTTCAACAGGTTTCTCTCTACAATAGACAATTTCATGACCAGGCTGCTTGAACTATAAACAATATAATGTAAACAATATGATGTTGCTGGGATCAATTTATTTGATAAAAAGAAGATCTGTGTCAAGCCATTTGAATTTCAGAGGAAAGTTTAATGGCAGGATTTAAATGAAATATATATATACACACACACACACACACACACACATATTAAAAGATGGTAACTTTGTAAACTGGGAGCCCTTATGTATAGCAGTTAATTAAGATTATAGGCTCTAGAGTACTGCTATCCAATAGTACTCTCTGCAATGATGGAAATGTCTTGTGTCTGCACTATCCAACACAGTAGCTACTAGCCACATGTGGCTACTGAGCAATTGAAATGTGACTAGCGTGACTGAGAACTGAATTTTTAATGTAAATGTAAACAGCCACATGGAGCTAGTGGCTCATGTATTGGGTAGTGCAGATCTAGAGTCTTAAGTGGATTTAAATCCTAGTTTTACCACTTATTAGCCCTATATCCTTGAGCAAGTTTCCTTGCTGAATTTCAGTCTCCTGATCTATAAAATGGGCCTAGTAAGTATCTACTTCACAGGATTATTGTAGAGATTAAACATTACGCATGAAGTGCTTAGCATAGTGCCTGATTTACCAATGATTGTTGTGTTGCTAAGTCTGATGGTCAGGTCTCAGACCTGATCCTATCGCACCCATCTCACCTAGTAACATCTGACAAAATTTAACCCCTCTATTTACCAAAATACCTTCTTCTCTTGGTCAGCTACTGGGAGAACTCTCATGGTGTTATTTTTCTTATTTCCAACACCTTTTATAAAGGTGGTAAAGCAGACACTCACCTACAAAAAAAAAAAAAAAAAGAGCTGGGAGCGGTTGGTATGCACCTGTACTCCCAGCTACCTAGGAGGCTGAGGCAGAAGGATAACTTGAGCCCAGGAGTTGAAGTCCAGCCTGGGAAACATAGTGAGACACTGTCTCTTAAAAAAAATTGAAGAAAACATCAATGATATATTTCCACAGAGAGAAAGGCATTTAATGCCTTAACCAAGTTTTTCTAATAAAAAAAATAATTCAAGAGATGTTTGACAGGACAAACTGATATAGGAATTGTCCAAGAAAGTCCTAGATATGTCGCTGTCATAAAAAGACCAATAAGTGATCACTTGTCCTGAGAATGTACATAAATATTTGTAAAAATGTACCTTATGCGTAAATGACACCTCTCATTACCTAAAAGAAAAACATGATAAGCCTGAGCAACTATGAGGATCAGATAATGTTGAAATTATAAAGGACTTTAGAAGTAAGTTAATTTGTTGATCTCACTTTACCAGAGACTGAGGCACAGAGAAGAAATGATTTGTTAATAATTCTTATGTTTAAGCCAACTGATCTTCAACAAAGTCTACAAGAACATACACTGGGGAGAAAGGACATCCTTTCCATAAGTGGTGCTGGGAAAATTGGATTGCTATATGCAGAAGAATGAAACTGGACTCCTATCTCTCACCATATACAAAAATCAACCCAAGATGGATTAAAGACTCAAAAGTAAGACCTCAAACTATAAGAATACTATGAGAAAACCTAGGGAAAACTCTTCTAAGCATTGGTCTAGAGAAAGAATTCACAACTAAGACCTCAAAAGCACAGGCAATAAAAATAGACAAATAGGCTTAATTAAACTAAAAAGCTTCTGTACAGTGAAAGAAGTAATTAACAGAGTAAACAGACAATCTACACAATGGGAGAAAATATTTGCAAACTATGCATGTGACAAGGGACTAATAATATCTAGAATTTACAAGGAACTCCAACAACTTAAAAAAAAAAATCCCATTAAAAATACACAGGCCGGTCGTGGTGGCTCACGCCTGTAATCCTAGCACTCTGGGAGGCCGAGGCAGGAGGATCACTCAAGGTCAGGAGTTCAAAACCAGCCTGAGCAAGAGCAAAACCCCGTCTCTACTAAAAATAGAAAGAAATTAATTGGCCAACTAAATATATATATATACATATATATATATAGAAAAAATTAGCCAGGCATGGTAGTGCATGCCTGTAGTCCCAGCTACTCGGGAGGCTGAGGCAGAAGGATCGCTTGAGCCCAGGAGTCTGAGGTTGCTGTAAGCTAGGCTGAAGCCACGGCACTCTAGCCTGGGCAACAGAGTGAGATTCTGTCTCAAAAAGAAAAAAATACACAAAGGACACAAATAAACATTTTTCAAAAGAAGACATACAAATGGCCAACAAGCATATGAAAAAATGCTAAACATCACTAATCAGAGAAATGCAAATTAAAACCACAATGAGATATTACCTTACCCAGTCAGAATGGCTAATATTAAAAAGATAAAAAAAAAAAAAAAACATGCTGGCAAGGATGTGGAGTAAGGGAACACTTATACACTGTTGGTGGGAATGTAAATTAGTACAACCTCTATGGAAAACACTATGGAGGTTTCTCAAAGAATTAAAAATAGAACTACCATTTGATCCAGCAATCCTACTAATTGTGAATCCACCAAAAGGAAAATAAATCATTTTATCAAAAAGATACTTGTACTCATACGTTTATCGCATCACTATTCACAATAGTAAATAGTAAAGATACAGAACAAATCTAAATGGCCATCAATGGATGACCAGATAAAGAATATGTGGTATATATACACAATGGAATACTATTCAGCCATAAAAAAGAATGAAATCATGTCTTTTACAGCAACATGGATGGAACTGGAGGCCATTATCTTAAGATACAGAAAGACAAATACATTATGCTCTCACTTATAAGTGGGAGCCAAATAATGGGTACACATGGACCTACAGTGTGGAATGATAGACAATGGAGACTTGCAAGAGTGTAGGGTGGGAGGGTTGTGGATGATGAGAAATTACTCAATGGGTACAATGTACATTATTCGGGTAATGTATACATTAAAAGCCCTGACTTTACCACTACCCAGTCTACGCATGTAACAAAATTGCAGTTGTACCTCATAAATATATACAAATAAATTCCTGATAAGGAAGGATCCCTTGAGCCCAGGAGTGTGAGGTTGTAGTGAGCTATGATGCCACCACTGCACTGTAGCCATGGCAACAGAGCGAGACTGTCTCCAAAAAAAAAAAAAAACTCATGTAAAGACAAAGGGCCTCATTTGTTTTTTTCTTCTTGTCTTTATGAATATGAATTTTGCTCATTAATAGTTGGGTGATCCCTTACTACAAAGAGATAATACCACCTATAGCTCATAGAGTTATTGTAAGGATTAAATGAGATAATGTATTTAAAGGTACTGCTTTTTCCTCATATCTTATTCTTTTTTAAAAAAATATTAATTTTTTACACATCATCTATAAAATATTCTTGCCAAAAATATCTGTCATGAATCTAATCAAGCCCTTAGCTCTAACTTCTGATTTCCAGTTTACAGAATATATCAGAGATAGTGTAAGTTCAAACATACCATCAGGAAATAAATCCAGAACGTAGGGAGAGGAAGTTACTGCATTAAATTAAAAGACATAACAAAGAGAACCAAAAAACAATACAGTGTGTACAACTTGAGTGGATCTTGATGTGAACAAAGCAGCTATAACAGACATTTTGGGGTCAACTGGGATAATTTGAATATCGGTGAGCTATTAGAGGTTATTAGGGAATTAAGTTATGCATTTTAAGGTACTTTGGTTATATAAGAAATGTCTTACTATTTTAGAGGCATACTGCATAGTAAAGTATTTATAAGTGAAATACCATAATGCTTGTAACTTAAAATATTTTAGGAAAATAGATAAGACAACTGTGGCAAAACATTAATAATTGCTAAATCCAGATGATGGGTATATGAGTATCCACATTTTTCTGGGTTAAAAATGTTCACAATGGGAAATTTTTGAAAATTAGTCAATCTTTACTTTTCAGATTTTCATGGTAATAAGGGAGATGGAAAATATTAGAACATATAGCAGAATCCTGGGACAGCCCAAACTCTATAAAAAGAGGGCCAGTACCTTTTTTCCCCCTGGTTAGCTCTACATTTTAGCATATCAAAACAGTATTCTAAAGCTGGGATGTGAATCCAAGCATCCCTACATAGATTTTTTTTTTTCTTTTGAGACAGAGTCTCACTCTGTTGCCTGGGCTAGAGTGCCATGGCTTCAAGCCTAGCTCATAGCAACCTCAAACTCCTGGGCTCAAACGATCCTCCTGCCTCAGCCTCCCAAACAGCTGGGACTACAGGCACACGCCACCATGCCCAGCTAATTTTTTTAATGTATATATTGTTTAGTTGTCCAGCTAATTTCTTTCTATTTTTTTAGTAGAGACGGGGCCTCGCTCTTGCTCAGGCTGGTCTTGAACTCCTGAGCTCAAATGATCCTCGCGCCCTGGCCTCCCTGAGTGCTAGGATTACAGGCGCCTATGTAGATTTTTTTAAAGCTAAAGTGAATGCATGGTTTCATGCCAGCACTATTCTGAGAGCTTCACATGGAATATTTAATTTTCAAAATAACTCTGAAGAACATACTATTATTGTCCCCATATTACGGATCAAACTATTAATATGGTGAACCAGCATGGGCTGCTAGCTCCCTCCCTGAAAACCAACTGCAGAACTATAGAAGAGAAAAGGAAATAAGAATTCCTGAAACTTATAGACACACGTGTGCATATGTACATGCATATGCACACAGACACAGACATCCCTGGAGTGACAACTGGCATCATATGCCATCTGAAGCAGAGTTACTGAAACACATGGAATAAGGGAAGATATTACCAATATGAAAATAATACAAAAATTATTTTTAAAAGAGTTGAAATATTAAGGACAAAAAATGACAGTTGAAATAAACATAAATAGTAGGAAGGGTACAGTTGAATAACTTATTGAATTAGAAGATCAGATTGAGGCACTCTTTCAGAAGACAGTAGGAAAGGATAAAGAAATAGGAATGCAAAAGAAAAGTTAAAAGATATGGAAGCTAAAAACAAAGCAGGGAGCAGGAGATGGAGGGAGAGGAGGGCTGGGAGGAGAAGGGAAAGAGGAAAGAAAGGAGGAGGAAGAAGAAAAAGTATAAAGTCAAATCAAGGGAGAGTGTCTCAATTTACTTCTTACACAAGTTTAATCTTATAAAATATTGATGTCAGCATAGTATATAGTGCAGTGGTTAAAAAGTGGGGGGGGTCTGGAGTCACAGCACTGAGTTCACACATATATGCTACCATTTATTAGCTGTGTGACTTTTCTTCTTCTTTTTTTTTTTATAGAGACAGAATCTCACTCTGTCAACCAGGTTGAATTGCACTGGTGCGATCACAGTTCACTGTAACTTCGAACTCCTGGGCTTAAGTGATCCTCCTGCCTCAGGCTCTCGAGTAGCTAAGACTACAGATGCATGGCACCATGCTGGCTAATTTTTAAAATTTTTCTGTAGAGATGAGGTCTCACTATGTTGCCCAGGCTAGTCTCGAGCTCCTGGACTCAAGTGATCTTCCTACCTTGGTCTCTTAAAGTGCTGTGATTATAGGAGTGAGTCCCTGCACCCAGTCTCTATGTAACTTCTCTATACCATAATTTCATCATCCATAAAATAGAAATAAATGGTACCTGCTTTGTAAGGTGGCTATAAGGATTAAATGAGATAATGCTAGTATAACATTATCTATACTATCTATATTATCATTTTATAGCCTTAGCACAATGCCTGGTATAAAAAAATCACTCTATAAAGGTTAGCTACCATTTTTTTTTAATTCAAAGGTTTAGCTGATAACAATTGTAAAAGCAAATCATGCTACCACATACCTTGTAAACACAACAGTGATGGACCTTGTTAAAAAAAAATCCAGATTCCCAGGGCCTACCTCCAGAAATTCTGATTTACTAGGTCTTAGATGAAGCCAGGAATCTGTATTTTTATCAAGCCACCAGGTGATTCTGATGAAAGTTAGTCCAAAACTACACACAAGGAAAAACACTATTTTAAAGGCAAGTCAACCATTGCCTCACAATGATTAGCTTGCAATCTTAGGACCAAAATTCATTTGTTCACATAATACATTTTTATTGAATAGTGAACATTTGCTATGTGCTGTATTATGTATTATTCCAAATACTGGGGACACAAGTGATAAAGACACACTGATAGAGTCCCTGCCCTCATAGGCTAGTAGGAAGCTTGTAGTCTAGAGAGAATAGATATATCTTTTAATTTGTCTATAAAGTAAAAAAGGTTCCTATCAGGTAAGTCTTATATTAAATGAGCACTTACTAAATACAACCCTGATATTTTAAATTTCAGGATTTCCATAATCTTGAGTAGCAAACATTTCTGGTGCTTCAAACTGTCCATAGGAGATACTTTTTAAAGTCTATCCTAAACCCTTCCCAATGTAATCTCACATACCACTCCCCAACTCTGCCCTCCAACCCAATACTACCAGCAAGGATGCCTTATATATGTTGATATTTCCACTGGCAATTATTTGTAAGACAGCTTGCCAGGGTTAGGGAGGCTCCTATCTAGGGGCACCATTGGTACTATGGTCTCTGTAACCCAAATGTTTTCCCTAAAAGACTTGGTGACTTTGGCTCCTTAAGAATTTTTCTTGTGTTATAAGGTGATATAATAAAAATAAGATACAAAGTAGCATTAAAAATAAAGCATGGTCAGTCTATTAACAAGTACTTATTGTATAGTGTGTGGAGGGACAACAGAAGCACCTCTTCACTTTATATTTGCCACAAAGGTATCAGCTGGCTATAAGGTAGACAATTCTTCTACAGTTGTTTGTATTATTTAAGGGAAAAAACTCCTCAAATATTGGAAAAGGTAATATTCTTAGTCAACTGCATGCTAACTTTATTAAAAGTGATTATCAATATCTAATAATTATCATAGTCCCTACTGATTATATAATTGATCTCTAGGGGAGTTCAAGCTTCAAATATTTGTCTCTTCTACAGCCTAGCTGAGATGATTTTCTCTGGCTGCTAAATGTTTTTACTCTTCTACTGATCTGTCATCTCAAGCTTAATATTCTCCTAAGGAGCAGGACTTCACATGACTCCTCTGAAATTTCAAAAATTTAAGTCCATACTAGTTTCAGAGAAATGAATCTAGTATAATGGCAATATTAATAACAATTATGAAAAAAAACCAGGCACTAACATTTGTGCACTTACTATGCACTGACATTTGAGCACTTGCTATGTGCTAGTGTGGTTTACATGGATAATCTCCTCTTTGAGGGAAGTACTTTTATCTTCTTATCTCCTTGAGAAAAGTGAGGCTTAGAAAGCTTATGTGGCTTGCCTAATATCATACCTCAAAAAGGGTGGTTGGCAGGTTTTCTGGAAGAGGGACAGGGCTTAAATTGTTCTTTTTACTTGGCCTCAACTATCCCAGCAAACACTGGAAGACTTTTGTAACTTACAAAGAAATAGTAGAATTAAAACAATTTCTCTGGAGCTTGTTATATTTTCTGGTGGTCTATTCTTTTTTTTCTGGTAGTCTAGTCTTATTCAGATGACTGATCATCATTCTTATACTAGTGAATACAAATATAAGAACAATACTATAGTTTGTTTTATTAAACAAAATACATACTAAACTTGTGATAAAAGAGGCAAAGAAGGAGAAGACAATAATATCAAACCTCACAGATGCTTTAATTACGAGCATGGCTTCTCAGAGGTATATGTCAACAAATACTGAGTTCAGGTGCCACCACGTGATTCATGCACCATAGGTTACTAACACTTGCTCTATAATTGGACCTTTATTCTCAAAGTAAATGTATGCAACTTCAGAGATAGTTCCTAAAATAGGTTGATCAGCTATTTCATACTTCTTATCAAATTATTTTAATGGAGTATATTTCACTATAGTGTTAAAAATGACTAAGGTAAAGCCATATATTACCATCTGCTGGCTAATAAAACTACACAATAACATCTCTGTTCAGTAAACTATGCTTTGAGGTACTAAAGCTTGAATAAAGGACTAAAGACAAGGGGAGAAAATTGTACACAAAATCAGGGTGGAGAAAGCAAACCTAAAGCCTTACTTAGGGTACTTTACTTTAAATCCCCATTTTGTTCTCCCTATAATTACCAACAAGCAGTCCACATTTAAAAAGACATAAGTAGTACAGTGATGGAAAAGGGAAATGTGAAAAAACCTTTCTATGTCAGTTTTACTGGCTTTTGTTTTCGTAAGAAAGGGTACAGAGTTTAGATTGTGTACACCGTACTTAAGAGGAACAAAACATACACTTAAGCATGTTATGAAATATGACCTTGACCAAGATTTCCATCTCTGATATCTATATAACTTATAAGTTTATTGCCAAAAAAGGCACTTTCCCTAACATGATTTACATAAATGTTAACAGAGGTTAGCCATTACTTTAATACTTAAAAAAAGACAATTAACAGTCAACAAGTTTACATCATTAGATATAGATTTGAAACTTGTGTTAAACTACTTGTAAGTAGTTCAGAAACTTGTGTTAAACTACTTATAAGTTCAGATCATGCTGCGGTTTCAAAATGGCTGAAGAACATTATCCTTTACACACAGACACTTTGTAGACATGATTCAAGAGATCCTGAAATCAATTTATTAAAAAATAGGTTCACAAGACTACAAGACCATTATATTCCAAAAAGGTAAAAGCAACAGCAGCAACAATAAGAATTCAGTGAGCAATTTAAGATAATATAAGTAATGATGTGGGGTGGTGAATGAAGCTAAGATATCAGATTCAGTATAGAACTGAAGACACAAAAGACACACGAAAGCTCCAATTCTCTTCCTTTTACAAGCCCACTATGACAGACCAATTACTCTTCATTTCAATTTTACTACTTGCAAAGTAAGTCTGATTCTAGCACTGCTTTTCAATGATGTATGGATTATTCAGGAACAATAAAAGTTCAGTTAAATATCACTATAGAGGAAACAAGAATTTCAAAAAAGGCCCCAGATAAAAATGCCCAGCATTGTATTATTCACCACTGATGACAGACAAGGAGCAAAGAATGTAGTTCTTGCATTTAAAGAGCTGCAAAGATAGGCTGGGCGCAGTGGCTCACGGCTGTAATCCTAGCACTCTGGGAGGTCGAGGCGGGAGGATCACTTGAGCTCAGGAGTTTGAGACCAGCCTGAGCAACAACGAGACCCCATTTCTACTAAAAAAGTAGAAATATTAGCCAGGTGTCATGGCCTGTGCTATAGTCCCAGCTACTCAGGAGGCTGAGGCAGGAGGATCACTTGAGCCCAAGACTTTGAGGTTGCAGTGAGCTATGATGATGCTACTGTACTCTACAGAAGGCGACAGAGAAAGACTCTGTCTCAAAAAAAAAATAAAAAACACAAACAGAGCTGCAAAGATAACGACACTGAAAATAGTAAAATAGTCAAGTGGCTAATAAATTAAGTCTGAGATGTTAAATCAAATTAGAAGTAGAGAAGTAAAACACTAAACAAGAAGAGAAGGCTGGGCGTGGTGGCTCATGCCTGTAATCCTAGCACTCTGGGAGGCTGAGGTGGGAGGATCGCTCAAGGTCAGGAGTTTGAAACCAGCCTGAGTAAGAGCGAGACCCCGTCTCTACTAAAAATAGAGAGAAATTAATTGGCCAACTAAAAATATATAGAAAAAATTAGCCGGGCATGGTGGCGCATGCCTGTAGTCCCAGCTACTCATGAGGCTGAGGCAGGAGGATCGCTTGAGCCTAGGAGTTTGAGGTTGCTGTGAGCGAGGCTGAAGCCACAGCACTCTAGCCCGGGCAACAGAGTGAGACTCTGTCTCAAAAAAAAAAAAGAAAAAAGAATAGAAATGCAGGAAGAGGAATTATGTAATAATAACTTAAAGAAGTAGTGATGGGGCAGAAAGAGATACGGTAATCACATATCAAGTAGGTTGAAAATAAGTGCCTTCAGGACTATTGAAGTACAGAGAAAAATCAATTCATAAAAGGCATGCAATTTAATAACTATTTAGATAATAGCAATAGAGGGGGAAGAAAATATATCATTTTTAACAGTCTCTCATCTTAAAAAATTATGGGTAAGAAGTCGTTTGTAGTTGTATTGTAATAATAGGAACCAACTTTGAAATATCTTTAATAAAATCATGTTCAAATGCCAAGAAATTGCTTACCACAAGTATCAAAACACCTACTTGGACCCATTTCAAAGGACCAATTTACAAATTCTATTAGAGGAGTGGCAAAGTTAAATGAAATTTCTACATATAAACCTACGGAACAAAGTTAACATTTATTGAGTACCTACATTGTACCTGGTAGTTCTCTGCCCCATTGCTACCACCTCGTTTCAGGTCCACATTACCTCTCCCACCTGGATCATTTTAATAGTGTCCTAACAAGTATCTTAATATCCATTTTCTTTTCCCCAATCATCTACCACACTGATATACAAAATGATTTTTCTAAAATGAAAATCTGATGTCTCTTGCTTAAAATTTTTAAATATATCCCACAGCCTAAAGACAATGTACAAACTCTTAATTTTTATGACCTGATTCCCACCTATCTTTACTGTCTTTTACCATTTCCTTTACCCATCCTTACTCTAGCACTATCTCTTTACACTTATTTTTAACCACTTGAGGCTCCTCAAACTTGTTTTATGCATGTGTTTCTTTTTTTTTTTTTTACTCTCCCTCCTGAAGGGCCTTCTGCCCTTCTGCCCTCTCAGCAATGCAAACTTAGCTAACCACTTCTATTTTTAACATTTGTTCAAGCCCTCCTAATATCATGTCCCCATCTCCAAATTTTCTAAGAAAAAAATGAATATTCCTTCTTTGGTGCCTACACAGATTTCGATTATAGCATCCATAATTGTTATTATATTTACTTGCTTAAAGTAAGCTTATTAAACTATAAGCTTCTTGGGAACAGGATCTTAGACTTATTTATCAATGTATCCTTAGTGACCAGAATAATGATTGCCACATCATAGGCACCCCAAAAAGTCTTAAATCAATGAATGAATAAATAAGTTTCATTATTTAGATTAACATTTTTCATTGCCTAACCCTTTAAAAACTAGAGTGCATCATCAGTTATTGAGTTCCACTATTTATTTTCTTGAAATGTGTGATTCACCCCACAATCATCACCCTATTATATGTTCTCATCCTGGATTTTACTCCCAGGCTAATTTTCCAAAAGCCCACATTCATCATACAACAGCCCCATTCAAGAACTTGTAATAAAAATGATTTTAAAGCCAAATGCCTCCATTTGCTTTTCATGGCTTTCCTACTCATCCCACCTCAATTCTTCATCTGGCCTATTTCATCATCCCTTAAGCCTGTTACATAAATTCTTACCTCTGTCTCTTCATCCAAACTGTTTAATCCCTCACTCACACTTCATTCTTCCCTTTATCCAATTAAATACTAACCACCTTTTTTGGGCTGACTAGTCTGATTTTTTTTCCATCAAAATTGTACCTGAATCCTCCATCCTCCCCTTCCTACCTATTACAGCAAACATACTCAGTACCAGTCACATCAGCACTTCATTCTTCCATTTTTAAGAATGTTACTTTTCTCTCCCCAACTAGACTATCAGCTCCTTCGGGTAAATCTCATATATATCCTATTATATTCCCTTTTTAGATCCCTTGCAGGTTTTAGTTACTGTGACAGAAAGGAAGCATGGTATAGTGTTTTAAAAACTTGTATTTTTTTTGCAATTTATTTATTTTTTATTTTTTTTATTTCATCATATAATGGGGGTACAAATATTGTTAGGATTACATACATTGCCCCCCCACCCCCCCCCACGTGCCAGAGCTTCAGGCGAGTCCAGTCCCCAGGTGGCGCGCACGGCACACCTTATGTAACTCTACACTTCCTCCCCTCTCCCGCCTAAAACTTTTTTAAAGCAGATATATTCTCTCTTTAAATTTTATGCTGAAGTTTAATATATAAAAAGATAAAACAAGAGGGACTCTGAAATGTGATGCAGGGCTTAGTGTGCTGCTTGCCTGGTCTCTCTGTACTTGTTTAGCCACATAGTAGCAGCCCCTCAAGCACATCTGTGCAGATCTCTTGGGTTCCTTGGAACACAATTTGAAAACTACTGAGTTCAAGTTCTAGCTCTAAGACTTACTGTCCATGTACCCATGGGTAATCACAAACTCTCTAAGCCTCAGTTACTTGAGATAATACATATGAGTAAGGCCTTAAAAAACCTTAAAGCTTTCTATAAATTTGAAGAATTTAAACTTCACAAACCATGAGCTAAACTGACTATATTATACAATCTTAACAGTTTTATATCATACAATATTATTGACTGTGAAAGCATCCTATATTTTAAAATCCAGATTTATTTAAAATAAAGGAATATAAATGTCATTCAGTTCTGGGAATCTGGCCGGGCGCGGTGGCTCACGCCTGTAATCCTAGCACTCTGGGAGGCCGAGGCAGGAGGATCGCTCAAGGTCAGGAGTTCAAGACCAGTTCTGGGAATCTTAGGCCCCGTGCCTTGTTGCTTGTACTTATAACTTTCTAATCTCCATGTGGGGGGCAATAAAGTATAATGATTAAGAGTACATGCTTTCAAGTTGGGCAGACCGGATTTGAAGGCCAACTTCACCATATGGTGTGTAAACTTGGGTAAGTTAACCTCTACAAGCCTCAATTTCTTCATCTTGAAAATGAAAACAACATTATCTGTTTTTCAGTTGCTGCTGGATTGAAGGAGATAATCTGAACAATGTACTGTTTTTCTTTGTATGCCCTCACAGTACACTTCTCAAAGTCAGCAAATGATAAATGCTTATCAAATTAAAACAGATTTCCTGCAACCAGAAATTCAACATACAAAAAATAAACTCAAGTCAATTTCTCCTTTTTCTAATTGGAATGTTCATCTTCTATCAGAAATATATTAATAACTAATCATGAGCTATTTCTCATAAAAGTTGAAGTTTGAATATAATTTTAGGAAAGATGCTAATTATTTCTAGATATAATTAGATATAAAATCATTCTCAAATTGAAAAGAGAAACTATGCCATATTTAAAATTATAAATATAAACATATGTATAAATCATTAAAAGAATACTTCTTTGCCATATAAAATTAAGCAAATGATACGAAAGGTGTTGGGGTTCAGATATAAGAGTTAACAAAACAGGAAAGTAAACACTATGCTTGTTTTTAAAAAGGCAGTATAAGCCCAGGCACAGTGGCTCACACCTGTAATCCTAGCACTCTGGGAGGCCGAGGCAGGAGGATCACTCAAGGTCAGGAGTTCGAGACCAGCCTCAGCAAGAGCAAGACTCCGTCTCTACTAAAAACAGAAAGAAATTAGCCCGGCAACTAAAAATAGAAAAAATTAGCCAGGCACGGTGGCATGTGCCTGTAGTCCCAGCTACCCGGGAGGCTGAGGCAAGAGGATCGCTTGAGCCCAGAAGTTTGAGGTTGCTGTGAGCTAGGCTGATACCCTGGTACTCTAGCCCAGGCAACAGAGCAAGACTCTCTCTCAAAAAAAAGGAAAAAAAAAAAAAGAATCTTAATCACATCCTGTAATAATATAATTAAGAAAGCCAAATCCTTATTAATTTAATATTTCACAGCATGGAAACTGAAATGATGCTTTTTAAAAATATATATTAAAATAGAACAATGGTAGATTTAAACTCCAAATTGGCACTAAACCATTATCCAAAGAATTTCATAAAGGTTATCACAAAAATAAATTCTCTGTTAAATGGTGTATCAGTGAACTTCAAGTAGTTCACAAAATATTTGCTCATATGTAGAAATGACATTTAAAAAATATTTCCAAAATGCCAAGTGTACATGTTACCTTGACACGTACACTAAAAATTTAACTGGAGAAACCACTGATGTATATTAACATTAGGAAAACATTATTTCTATTACCTTTTGCTTTAATTAAATGTGTCCAACCACATGAAGAACTAATATACTTTTGAGTTTTTTACAAGTGACTAAAGTGACTTTGGTATAGTGACACCATACCCTCGTAAGCTGCTTTCCCAATTCTCTTAACAGTTGCATAGAACATTAAGTGCTTGAATTTAAAACCAAGACACAGGAAACATACCCCCTCACACACAGAAAATTCTCCCAAATGGCCTTTTAGGTAACTAGAATAGGTTTAAATATATAAAATCTTTATTTAGATTAGAAAACATACAGATTTTCTCTTATGTTCAAAGAGGTCAAAATAATATCTACCATCATATTAAATTTTATAAAATAAATACACAACCACCATTTTACCTAGGAGTGTCTTTACTTGCAATATTAATATTAAATAACATGTTCTTATGCAAGAACAATGGACTAGAAGATAAATGTAGATACTAGTCCTGGCTCTGCCACTTACTAGCTGAAAACTGTGGGCAAGTCGCTTAATAAACCTAAGTTTCCCCATCTGTAAAACAAGACAGCTTCACCAGATTGCCTCTAAGGATCTTTTTTCAAGCGTGGAAGTTTTACTTGCTTTACAAGAGTGAAAAAATATCAAGTAAGAGACACTTGTTTTATTTGCTGATTAAATAGATGAATAAACAATTATTTCCCTCTGGTGGACAATGTGTTAGAGCAGAAATAACAGAATTTATAGTGAGGAAATCTGAATTACAGTACTGATTCAACAAATAAATTACTGACTTTGGCCTTAATATGTCATTTACTCTTTCTGAGACTCCATGTTTTCATCTGTAGAATAGGAATAATGATATTATTTACCTTACCAACCTGAAAAGCTATTCCACTGACCAACTGAGGTAACATGAAAATACCTTGAAACTTCTAAGTACTATAGTTTTTAAGTAAAAATGCTTTTAAATTTAGAGCTACATCTCCATAATTTTTTGACATCCAAAATGCTATAATGTATTCAACTTGGTAAGTTTGAAGAAAAGTATATACCCACAAAACCATAACCACAATCGATGCCATAAACATATCTATCACCTCTAACAATGTCCTCCCACCTTTATTATTATTTTGTGATAAGAACACTTAACATAAGATCTACCCTATTAGTACATTTTTAAGTATACGACACAATATTATTAACAATAGGCACTATGCTATACAGTAGATCTCTAGGACTAAATTATCTAGCCTAACTGAAACTTTGTGCCCTTTGACCAATACCTCCTCATTTCCCGCTCTCCCCACCCCTGATAAATAATCATTCTACTCTTGGCTTCTATGAGTTTGAGTATTTTAGATTCCTCATATAAATAGGATCACATAGTATTTGTGTTTCTGTGTTTGGCTTATTTTACTTAGCATAATGCCCTCCAGGTTCATGCATGTTATTGCAAATGGCAGGATTTCCTTTTTCTAAGGCTGAATAATATTCCATTGTATTTATATACCATATTTTCTTTATCCATTCTTCTCCTGATGGACATTTATGTTGCTTCCATGTCTTAGCTATTGTGAATGATGACCACAATGAATATGGGAGTTCAGATATCTCTTCAAGATCCTGATTTCAATTCCTTTGGATATACACCCAGAAGTGAAATTGCTGGGATCACATCGTAGTTCTATTTTTAATTTTGTGGAGAACCTCTACATTGTTTTCAATAGTGAGTGTACCAATTTATATTCCCAACAAGAACATACAAGGATTCCCTTTTCTCCACATCCTCACCAACACTTGGTGTCTTTTTTTAATAATAACCATCCTAACACGTCTGAAGTGATATCTCATGGTGGTTTTGATTTGCATTTCCCAGATGATTTGTGACATTGAGCACCTTTTCATATACCTGTTGGACACTGGCTCATTCTTAGTTGCTCTCTGACAGAAAAGAATATTTAAAAAGAGACAGTTTAATTTTATTTAGAATTATTTAAATTGTATATGCCTTCTCTCTACCGGAGGTTTATTAAAAGAGGATAGTTTATTAAACTACACTATTTCCTTTAAGGTTTCTACTTGAAGACCTTTTTCTGGAAGGCTGAACTTTTTATTTGGCACAGAATACACTATCTTTCTGTGGTTGTTATATGAAGAACTAATTAAGCCCCCTTTCATTTATAATTATCTAGACAAAATTTATTAAATACAATTTTCTCTTTGAAAAGTTCTGAAATACAGCCTTGATCAGATGACTAAGTAGTAGTAAAATTCATAGTAGTAGTAAAAATTCATAGTAGTAGTAAAATTTCCTTCATTCATGTTTTTTTTAAACTAATAATCTAAATGTTTACCTTTGGCAGCATGGGAGTATCCCTCTTCTTCTTCTTTTCTGAATTAGGGTCATCTAATAAGTCTGGCTCAAAAGTATAAAGTTCAGTAAGCTCATTCATAGTAAAATGACGCTCAACCTGCTGCTGATCAACGACTCGAAAAGACAGTGACTGTTTAGTTACTTGCCGATCATAAATCTTATCTTCCATGGTTCCCTTTGTAAAAAGAAGGAACAATGTACAAATAAAATTTATAAACATGAAACTTAACATGACAAATTAAGAAAATTAAATCAATGATAATCATTCTACACTCTCTGACCAAAATGCATTCATATGTTACTTTACTTTATATATTTCTGCACTTGGTGGAAGGAGAGCAGGCAGATAACCAGCATAAACAGAAAAAAGGGGGCACACAAAATAAAAATTTAGGTGGGTATTGAAGTTATAATGCAAGAGAGCAGTTTAATTCCTTTTTCAATATCATATAAGCTATCAACAATCGCTATAAACTACCTTTATAGCAGGGCTTACTTTCCATAATTTCAAGACAGAAAACTAATATAAAGTTCTATATCCATTACATATAAACTACATTACATTAAATGTATATTAAATATAATGTATTATAGATTATACATTCAAATGTAAAGAAACTCTAAATTTAAATAATAGGAAAGAGTTTACAATGAGGTAATCAATCATATTAGGTACTAAAGAAGATCAAATAAGCAAGGATTTACCAGCAAAACCCAGCCTCTGGTTGAGAAACTCAGATTTGGAGGCAGGTGGAGAGTGGTAGCACCTGCTCCCAAAGCAGATGTACCAGTTAAAAAGGCAATTTGATCCTATAAACTTGTATTACCTTGAAATGTATTCACTTCTTTGATTTCATTAATACTTATTTTTCTCAAATTTGAGTTTCTGTTTTTTAAGACCTGAGTTTATATTTAAAGAAGAAACTGTAATATCCTTGCCTAGAAAGTATTAAATATTCTTTGTAATGATTCTATGTTATTTTTACCCACATTTTTCAAATTAAGAGAATACCTTGTGGCCACTGAAAAACAATGATCATCTGACTTTTTCATTCATAAGCAAATCAGATTTATTAACAGTTATTTGGCTTTTCTATCTTTGTTAATAGATGAACTAAAAATGTTTGACTTTCCTGAACTAGCAAGAAAATATCAAATTTATTTACTCATGCAAAACAATTTCAACCTGAGAAAGTTGACATTACAGAAATTGACAAATTACAAAAAAGAAAATCATGAGAGATGCCAAAATTGACTTCTGCTGCCTCATGTATAGGATTGAAAGTTTCAACTTTGTTTGCCTCTCTGTAATACATCTATGTTCCGCACCTCTAAAATATTATCAGTTTCATCCAGTCTTTCAATATGAAAAAGAAAATATAAATTATAAACCTACCTGAGCTAAGAACCTATATACATAAACAGGCTTAGTTTGTCCAAAGCGATAAACTCTGAATATACTCTGGATGTCATAAGATGGATTCCAAGAAGCATCAAATATAATTACTCGATTAGCAGCTACCAGATTAATTCCCAGAGATCCTGCTTTGGTGGAAATAATAAACAATCGCCCCCTGAAAATGAAAATATAGAATAAATGCTTTAGTAATGAGTGATTTACAGATATTTCAATTATGATATGACTTTTTGATCTGTAGACAGTTTTTTGAACAATCAGGAGTTCAGAGAATTTGTTTCTTACTTCCTGAAGAAAACAAGACATTATTCTAAGGAATCAGGTTGATGATTTATATTCCCAGGAAGAAGTGCTAGAAAATGAAACAGTCTGATTTAAGAATAAAGATGAAATGAAAATCATATGTTTACAATGTACTCAAGGTTTTATTTACAGATTGCTGAGTAAATTCAGAAAATGTCTGTGTAACTTGAAAGTCCATTTTGTACTGGGTACTGTTAGGGGCACTAAGTACATCAAAATGAAGGGCAGTGTTCAAGGAACTGAGTACAGTAGGGGTGACTCATGCAAACATTTATAAAAAAGTGCAATGAATGTAAGGAGAGAAGTTAGACAGATTCACGGTACTAAGGCAGGAAAAATGGGAGCAAGAAGACACGGGGCTCCAGGAAGGATGTACCTAAGGAAATAAAAAAAAACTGATGTGTTGGAACACAAGGATTTATAATATTTTTATAGGAGAACTGGGAATAAATTAGAAATAGGTACATAGAAAACTAAGCAAATGGTAAAAACAAATCAATACTTTAGCAAAAATAAACAGGTACACAAAAAAGGAAAAGTAAACATAGTATTTTAAATGGCTTAAGAATATTTACATAGTCACAATAGAGCAAACACACCAAATCCATTTAGGCAAATATTATAAAAAATTATGTTGAGAAAATGAATGAGGAAAGGCATGCATGTGCTTGTGGGTAAATTGCCACTTTAGACTGTAGAAAGGATATACAAGGTCTGTCCGGAAAGTATCTAGCCATTGTTAATATAAGGAGAACAGTTTGTGAAATATTGATGTAACCTGGCAGCCAAGAAGAGTGGACTGTAATGTGCATGTATGAACAATGACAACTTCACTATCCTAATCAGTGGGGCGCTAGATGCTGTTGAGTGAGCATGTGTACCGTGTGGCCGTCACATTCTAAATGACTGAGTGAGTAGAGCAACGAATTTCCATCAAATTTTGCGTTAAGCTTGAACACTGCCCTGCAGAAACTATTCAGATGATTCAGAAGGCTTTCGGGGATGACGCAATGAGTGTAACGCAAACAAAAGTGTGGCAAAAGCACTTCAAAGATGGTTGAGAATCTGTTGAAAGTGATCCATATTCTGGAAGGCCTGCAACAAGCAGAACACCTGAGAATCCTGAAAATGTATGGGCTGCAATCAACTACGATTAATGACAGACAGTGCAAGAACTAGAAGCTGATCTGAGGATTCCAAAAACAACTGCGTGCGAGATTTTGATGCAGGATCTTGGCACAGAACGTGTCATGGTAAAATGCATTCCGTAGCTTCTGCAACCAGAGCAGAAGGAACATCGTGCTGCATTTGCTAATGACTTGCTTCAAACCGCTACCAATGAACCAGATTTCCTCAAGAAGGTCATAACTGGAGATAAACCGTGGGTCTATGGCTATGATCCAGAAACAAGGCCCAGTCGTCCCAATGGAAGTCACCTGGTTCTCCACGCCCGATGAAGGCGTGGAAAAGTTGCAGCAAGATCAAGACCATGTTAATTGAATCTTTTGATCGGGAAGGTGTTGTCCATCATAAGTTCACTCCTCCGGGCCAAACAATTAATAAGGAGTACTACACCTCAATGTTCTTCGTTGGTTGAGAGATGCAATGCGATGAAAACGGCCACAGCTATGGGTAACTGTTGACTGGCAGCTTCACTACAACAACGCGCCTGCCCATGCATCATGTCTCGTGCAGAGTTTCTAGGCGAAACATCAAATCACCCAGGTGAACCAGCCCCCCTACAGCCCAGATTTGGCACCCTGCAACTTCTGGCTTTTCCCAAAACTAAAATCACCTTTGAAAGGGAAGAGATTTCAGACCGTCGATTCAGGAAAATACAACGAGGTAACTGGTGGTGATTCCAACAAAGGATTTTGCAGAGTGTTTTGAACAGTGGAAGAGATGCTGGGAGAACTGTGTGAGGTCCCAAGGTGCCTACTTTGAAGGGAACTGAGGCATCACTGTCCTATGTCTTGTGTCTTCTTCAATAAATGTTTCCATTTGTCATATTACATGGCTGGATACTTTCCGGACAGATCTCTTAAGTAAGTAAATACAGAAGAAATGCCAAGAGTTGAAATTGGTTACTTCTAAAAAGTAGAAATCATGGGTAGAAAGAGGTTGGTCACAGGACTGCTTTTTATTTGAGGCCTTGTAAAACTATTTGCTTTTTTTAAACTATGTAAGTATATTACTTTGATGTTAATAAAAATTTAATTTGAAAAAGATTATATATAACATTTTTTAAAAATATAAACAAGTCTAAAAAAAATTACTCAGTTCCACTCCCTAGAAACAACCTCCATTCAAATAATGATACATTTCATGTAGGTTTCTTTTTTTCTCAGTATCTACTTTTTGGGTTTTACACATCAAGATAACATCTGGGGGGTATGTGCAATATACATAACCGTAATATTTGTACCCCCATAATATGTTGAAATAAAAAAAAGATAACATCTGTACATACAGTTTATATTATGAGCATTTCCTCAAATTTCTTGGTAAACATCATGCTTAGTAGCTGCATGATATTTCATTGGATAACTATACAATATTAATTCATTTATTGTTGACAACTTATATTAGAAAAAGAAAATCCCTGGAATATAATAAGCTCTCAGCAATCACCATAAAATGCCTTTATACCAAGCCTTATTTTCTTTCAAGAAAGAAAATTAAAAACAAATGCCGTGCCTGTTATGTTTATGGCATTATATACTAGAGTGCAAAGAAACTCTAAATTTTGGGAAAGAGTTTACAACTTAGTTTACTAATCATATACTAAAGAAAAACCCAGTACAAAATGAACAGAGATACTAAATTCATGTTTTATGTCAAGGTGGAGCTACCACACATCTAGGAATATAACCTCCAGAAATTATCATAATAGTTGACCAATTTTCCAGAAAATACATTCATCACAGTGTTATTTATAATAATAGCATACAGTTGAAAACAAAAAATATGTAATAACATAGGGAACTAAATTATGCTCTGGCTATGTTACCATTAAAAAATCCAAAATACTGGCCAGGCATGGTGGTTCACACCTGTAATCCTAGCACTCTGGGAGGCCAAGGTGGGAGGATTGCTCGAGGTCAGGAGTTCGAGACCAGCCTGAGCAAGAGCGAGACCCCAGTCTCCACTAAAAATAGAAAGAAATTAGACAGACAACTAAAAATATATAGAAAAAATTAGCCGGGCATGGTGGTGCATGCCTGTACAGCCAGCTCCTTGGGAGGCTGAGGCAGGAGGATCACTTGAGCTCAGCAATTTGAGGTTGCTGTGAGCTAGGCTGACACCACAGTACTCTAGCCTGGGCAACAGAGCAAGACTGTCTCAAAAAAAAAAAAATCCAAAATATTATGTTATATGGGAAAAAAAGCAAAATATAGAGCCTTATTAAATATAATTGTAACTGCATTAAAAACATATACATACAATGTTATTACAATGGTTATTTCTGGTCAGTGGGATAATAATGACTATTTTCTTTTTATACTTACCTATAATACATATTCATTACAGTGAACAAACAATGGTTTCTTTAATTAGTGGACACATTTAAAGGTTTAAGGGCAAATGCTACTCCAAAATTATTCAAGTTATTTAATATCTATTCCACATAAGCAAAAGATGACACAGAGCCATACAAAAGGATCAGGCATGTAGAATGGTATAAACTACGTAGGTTAAAACACATACATACACGTATGCACGTACACACACACATCCCTTACAGAGAACTTCAAAACTCATTCACTAATGAAGAGTTGAATTTGTTTAATAAGCATGTTTATCAAATTGCTAATGCTTGTCAAACACTGAGCTAGGCTGAGAATACAAAATATGAAAAAAATATTTGGTCATAGCAATAAAGGAGACCACCACCTACAAACAACAAACATACCAACAATTGTAAAGCAATATAATATAATTTGCAATAACAGAGCTATTTACTAGGTGTAGATGTGCTCAACAACACATTTTGACTTTGAAAAGCATACAAGTGGGAAGCAAACCTGTTTAACTCCCCCTAAAAGAAAAATAAAGACTTAATGACTGAATTGGTATTAAGAATTGATTTTATATCAGGGAAATGCAAATTAAAACCACAATGAGATACCAACTTACCCCTGTCTGAATGGTCATTATTAAAAAGTCAAAAAACAATAAATGTTGGCATGGATGTGATGAAAAGAGAATGCTTATACACCACTAGTAGGAATGCAAATTAGTACATTCTCTATGGAAAACAGTATGGAAATTCCTCAAAGAACTAAAAGTAGACCTGCCATTCGATCCACCAATCCTACCACTGGGTATCTAACCAAAGGAAGAGAAGTCATTATATCAAAAATACACCTGCACTCATATGTTTATCACAGCACAATTCATAGCTGCAAAGATATGGAATCAACCTAAGTTCCCATCAACTGATGAGTGGATAAAGAAAATGTGGTGTATATATAAACCATGGAATACGACTCAGCCATAAAAAAGAATGAAATAATGTCTTTTGCAGCAACTTGGATGGAACTGAAGGCCATTATCCTAAGTGAAGTAGCTCAACAACAGAAAAACAAATACTGCGTGTACTCACTTAGAAGTGGGAGATAAATGATGGGTGTATGGACCACACTGTATATGGAGTGGTATAATGGACACTGGAGACTCAGAGGTGGGGAGAGTGGGAGGAGGGTGAGGGATCCAAAATTACCTATCAGGTACAATGTACACTGTTTGGGTGATGGGTACATTAAAACCCTGACTTTACCACTATACAAATCATCCATGTAACAAAAAACCACACATACTCCCTAAACCTATTAAAATAATTAAAAAGTGCATTTTCAACATGTACACAAAAAAGAATTGATTTTAACTAATTAACTTGTAGTATTATTCAGTCTGGAATATGTAAGTCAACAATGAGATAAACTAACCAGGATATATTTAGATTTTCTTAATACTAAGCATCAGTATTAAAGTATATACTCAAAACAAACACGATTAAAATATGAACCATTATTTGTATAGTGCTCCTATAAACCTTCTTGTACATGTCTTTTGGTAAAAGCACTTCTGTTAGGTACATATTCAAGAGTGGAATTGCTTAGCCATAGGGTATGTACATGGCACTGTTAAACTGAACAAATGTTTATTTCTCCGAAGTAGTTATTCCAAATTACATTCCACTAGCAGTGTGTGATAGTTCCAGTTGTTCCAGATCTTGACAAATCATGGTACTATCTTTTTGCTTTTATTATAATCTTTTCAATATAGTTTAAGGTTCACAAGAATTTGTAACAGTAGTTTAGAGAGTTCCCATGTATCTTTCATCCAGCTTCCCCCAGTGGTAACTTACAATAACTTACACAACTACAGTACATTGTCAAAACCAGGAAATTGATATTGGTATGAACTCGGGTCTAGAGCTCATTTGGATTTCATGAGTTTTTGTTTGGGGTATAAGTTCTATGAAATTTTCTCATGTATGTAGAATCATGTAACCATTGCCACATGCAGGATACAAAACTGTTCCATCATCATCACAAAAAAAAACAAACAAAAAACTTCCGTGTGTTATCCCTTAGTATTCACAACCTTCCCCTAATCTTAAACCCTGGTAAGAACTGATCTGCTCTCCAGCATCACAATCTTATCACATCATTCTTTATGAGGCTGGGTGCGGTACCTCATGCCTATAATCCTAGCACTCTGGGAGGCCAAGGCAGGAGGATCGCTTGAGCTCCAGAGTTCGAGACTAGCCTGAGCAACAGGGAGACCCCGTCTCTACAAAAATAGAAAAATTAGCTAGGCGTGGTGGCATGCACCTGTAGTCCCAGATGCTCGGGAGGCTGATGCAGGAGGATGGCTTGAGCCCAGGAGTTTGAGGTTGCAGTGAGTTACAATGACACCACTGCAACTCTAGCCCGGGCGACGGAGCCAGACTCTGTCTCCCTGCACCCCCCCCTGAAAAAAAAATGAAAAAAAGAATGCTATATGAATGGAATGATACAGCATGTAACTTTTTGTGACTGGCATTTTTCATTCAGCATAATGCCCTTAAGATCCTTCCAAGTTGTGTGGATTAATATCAATATTTCATTCATTTTTATTGCTGAGCAGTATTCCATTATATAGATATACCATGATTTGTTTATTCATTCACATCTTAAACAACATATGGTTTGTTTCCGGTTTGGGGCTATTACAAATAAAGCTGCTATAAACACTTGTAAGTTTCTGTGTGAAAATGTTTTCATTTCTATGGGATAAATAGAGCATAACAGAGCATGACAGCAGGGTTATATGATAAACATATGTTTAGTTTTATTTTTTTAAAAAAACTGTCAAATTGTTCTCCAGAGTAGCTGTACTATTTTACATTCCTACTAGTAATGTAAGACAGATCATTCCTCTGCATCCTCGCCAGAATTTGGCAGTCACTATTTTTCAGTTTAGTTATTCTGATAGGTATAAAGGGATAACTCATGGTTTTAAATTACATTTTCCTAAAGGCTAATTATTTTAAACATCTTTTCATATGCTTATTTGCCATACATACACCCTCTTCAGTGAAACATCAGTTCAAATTTTTTGCCTATTTTCTAACTAGGTTGCTTCCTTTCTGAGAATTCTTTGTACATTCTGGATATGAGTCCTTCGTTTTTTCCTTTCCTTTTCCTTTTCCTTTCTTTTTTTGTAAGAGACACGGTCTCGCTCTGTCACCCAGGCTGGAATGCAATGGTGTAATCATAGTTCACTACAGCCTCAAACTCCTGGGCTCCAGAGATCCTCCTGCCACAGTCTCCCAAGTAATTCATTCAGACTACACACATGTGCCACCATGCCTTCCTTGTGTTTTCCTTTTCTTAACAGGGTCTTTCACACACAAAAGTTTTTAATTTTGATTAAGTCCAATTATTGATATTTTCTTTAATGGATTATTTGCCTTTGGCATCATGACTAAGAACTGTTTGCCTAATCCTAGTTCTGGAAGATTTTCTTTTATGTTGTCTTACACAAGTATAATAGTTTAACATTTAGATTTATGATCTGTTTTGACTTGGTTTTTTGAATAGGGGTAAGGGTTATGTCAAGGTTTGTTTTTGGTCTATGAAAGTCCAACTGTTCCAATACTATTTTTTGAAAAGACTATCCTTTCTATTGAATCACTTTTGCACCTTTGTCAAAAACATTTTTAACTTGCATTTCTCTGATGATTAATGAAGATGAGCACCCTTTCATATGTTTATTGGCCATTTGTAAATTATTCTTTTGTGAAGTTCTGTTCAAGTTTTTTGTCCATCTTTGTATTGGGTTGTCTGGTTTACCCTATTAATTTTTAAGAATTCATTATATATTCTGGATAAGAGTCCTTTCTAAATCTATATATTAGAACTAGCTTCTCCTACTTTGTAGCTTGCCTTTTCACTCTTAATGTGAAATGCCTTTGTATTAGTCAGGGTTTCCCAGAGAAACAGAACCAACAAGACTAAGAGTTGAATGAGTAAGTTTGTGTGTATGAGTAGATTTATAATGGGACTTGGTTCACTGTGATTATGGAGGTCCATAAGTCCTATAATCTTCTGTCAACAAGCTGGAGAACTAGGGGAGTTAATGATATAAATCCTGGTCCCAGTCCAAAGGCCTGAGAACCAGGGGGTAGAAGTGGGGATAGGGGCAGTTGGTATAAGTTGTGGTCTGAGTCTGAAGACTGAAGAACCAGGATTGTTGATCTTTAAGGGCAGGAGAAGGTGCATATCCCTGCTCAAACACAGAAAGCAAGTAAATTTGCCCTTCCTCTGCCTTTTTGTTCTATTCAGGCTCTCAATGTATTGGATCATGCCCACCCATATTGATGAGGGCAATCTTCTTTACTCAATCTACTGATTAAAATGCCAATCTCTTTCAGAAACACCCTCACAGACACATCCAGAAATGTTTTACCAGTTACCTGGGCATCCCTTAGCCCAGCCAAGTTGACATATAAAATTAACTACTACACATTTGGAGAACAGAAGTTCTTAATTTTAATAAAGCTCAACTTATCAATCTTTCCTTTTATGGTTAGTACATTGTGTATCCCGTTTATTCAATTTTTCTTACTGTAAGATGAGGAAAATAATCTTTGTTGTATCCTTCTAAAAAACTTCATTGTTTTAGCTTCCAAAATTAAAACTACAATCCACCTGAAATTAGTTACCAGGGAAATACAAATTAAAACTCTGAAGCCTAACCACTATATAAACATCACAAGTTTTTTTAAGGAAAGGACAAACAATATCAAGTGATGGTGAGGATGGAGGACAACTAAAACACACATATACTACTGGTGTGAGTATAAATTGGTACAACCATTTTTGACAAATGTTTTGGCTACATAAGCTAAAGCTGAACATACCTATTACTCAGCAATATCACTCTTAGGCAGCAGTCCCCAACCTTTTTGGCACCAGGGACTGTTTTCATGGAAGACAATTTTTACATGGATGGGAGTGGGGAGGTTGGGGGAGAGGTTTTGGGATGATTCAAGCTCATTACATTTATTTCTATTATTATTACATTGTAATACATAATGAAATAATTATACAACTCATCATAGGTTGGGGACCCCTGCTTTTAGGCATATACCAACAGAAAAAAAATATATATATATTCATCAAAAGACATATATACAATAATTTTTTAAAAAGTTTAATCTTTGGACTTTCACTTCTAGAAAGATGGAGTACACATACTGTTCCCTATTCCTCACAATAAGTACAGCTAAAAACTCTGGACATTATATATAAAAAGAACAGAAGAAGGCTGTGAAAAGTGAAAAAGAGGAAACAGACTGGGCATGGACCTCAGGACTTAAGGGACAAAATGGCAGTGAGTTTCATAGGCTTTCTTTCTGCCTTATATATCCTAGACTAGTTGCTGAAGAACTCCAGCAGATGGTGTAAAAAAAATCCCTAAGAAAAGCCTGACCTTTCTAGCTAAAGGTCCATAAAAGGGGTAGCATAGCAAGATAGACAAGTCTAAGATAAACACTCAACTCCAGCCAAATAGTACAGAAAAAAATGTAGCTGCACCTCTATCCTTCTAACCTAACCAAGTTATAACTAAAGGCACTGCCAGGGTGGTATTAGAGAAGTATGATTTAACAAGGTCCTCCTCCAGACCCAGGAGTATCAGTGAAGACCATGTAGGGAACCAGGATATCCACCTACACCAAGCGGTTACAAGAAAAGACCTTCCCCTCCCTACTGGGGTAGTATCAAAAGGGGCCTAGTGGAGAATTAAGATTTATACCACCACCCAAGAACTAATGAAATACCCCCTGCAGTGTCAGAGGAGGCCATGTGGGGAGAAGTAAACAGATAATCCTCACCCTCCCAGCCAGGGTAGTACCAGCAGAGGCCTAGTGGGGAGACTGAACTCTTACCATCAACTGGCAGAAATGAGGCAGGGCAATCAACAGACGCCAACACTGAGACAACAAATGTAAGAATTGTCTGACAAGGATTTAAAGAGTAGCCATTATAAAAAACACCTCATAAGCAATTATCAACACACTTGAGACAAATTAAAGAAACAGAAAGTCTCATCAAAGAAATAGAAGACATAAAGAAGAACCAAATGGAAATTTTAGAACTGAAAAATATAATAACAGAAATAAAACACTCAACTCTATCCTCTACATTCCTCTGACTCAACGGCAGAATATAGAGGATAGAAGATTCTGTGAACTTAAATACTAAACAATAGAAATGACACAACCTGAAATGACACAACAGATAGAAATTGAATGGAAAAAAAGGAGACTATAACAAAAAAAAATCTAACATTTTTGTCATCAGAGTCCTAAAAGGAGAGGAAAAAGATGGAGGGGCTGAAAAAGTATTTAAAGAAATAATGGCTGAAAATTACCAAAATTTAGCAAGAAACATAAACCTACAGGTTTAAGAACCTGAAGGAACCACAAATAGGATACACTCAAAAGCCATGACAAGACAAATCATAGGCATTCTCTGAAAACTAAGATAAAGAAAAAAAATCTTGACAGAAGAGAGAATTCAAAGAGAGAAACACCTTATGTAAAGGGGGAAAAATAATTTGAACAAACAGGTTTCTCATAAGAAACCATGGAAGCCAGAAGGAAGTGGCACAAATTTTTCAAGTGCTGAAAGAAAAGAACTGCCAACTCAAAATTCTTTATCCAGCAAAATACCCTTTAAGAATGAAGGAGAAATCAATAAATTCTCAAATGAAGGAACTCAGAGAATTTGTTGCCAGCAGACCTGCCCTAAAAGAATGGCTAAAGGAAGTTCTCTAAACACAAAGGAAATGATAGAAGTAATGCTGAAACACTAGGAAGGAAGAAGCAACAATGAAAAGAGAAAAAAAAAAGAGTGAAAGAGTGAATATAATACTTTCTTTCTGTTTAGGCTTTCTAAATTATGTTTTGTGGTTAAAGAAAACATGATTACACTGACTGATGTGGCTGAACACTTAAAACAGTTACATTATAAAAAGAGAACCTGGCCAGGCATGGTGGCATGCACCGGTAATTCCAGCTGCTCTGGAGGCTCAAGCAGGAGAATGGCTTGAGCCCAGGAGTCTGAGGTTGCAATGAGCTAGGATGACACCAACTGCACTCTAGCCCAGGCAACAAAGCAAGACTGTCTCCCCGCCCCCTGCACCCCCCCAAAAAGGAACCTAAGAGAGTTTCTGCATGTTAATCAAACTGGTAAAATGATGTCACCAGTAGACTGTAACAAGTTTATATTTACACACACACACACACACATAATGTAATACTTAGAGTAACCTCTATGAAAGGCATACAAAGAAAAACACTAAAAAATACTACAGATGAATCAAAAAAGATCAAAATAACCCACAGGAAGGGAGAAAAAAAGAAATAATAAACAAAACAGAATGAAAGAACAAATTGAACAAAAAAATATAATGGCATACTCAAGCCCTATATTCAATATAAATGGACTACACATACCATTTAAAAGAAATAGATTAATGGAGTGGGTGAAATAGCATGACCCAACTACATGCTGTCTATAAGAAACTCACTTATAACAATATAGGCAAATATAACAATATAAGAGAGTTGAAAGTAAAAGAATGAAAAAATATATACCATGCAAACATCAATCGAAATAAAATAGGAGTGGCTTATATTATTAATAGTATCATATAACATAGACTTCACAGCAAAGAAAATTATGAGAGACAGAGAGGGACATAGCAATCCCAAATGTATATAAACTAAACAAAAGCTGAAAATATGAGAAGCAAAAACTGATGGGAGAAACAGACAAATCCACAATTATAGTTGGAGGCTTCAATCTTCCTCTCTCAAAACTGAATAACCAACTAAAAAAAATCAGAAAGGATAAAGAACAAAACAACCCCATCGAAGAACAAAATCGATCAACATTTACAGAATGCTCTCCTTAGCAATAGCAGAATACACATTCTCTTCAAGGGCCCCTGTACCATATGCCAAGATACACAATATCGTGGGCCATAAAACAAAATGTAACAAATTAAAAAGAATTGAAATCATGCAGAAGACATTTTCTGAACATAATTAAATCAAACTAGAAACTCATAACAGAAAAATAATAGAAATCTCCAAATGCTTGGAAATTAAACAACATGTTATTAGCTATGTGTCAAAGAAGAAGTCTCAAAGGAAATAAAAAATATGCTGAACTGAATGAAAATATATCACAATTTGTGTCATAGCTAAAGCAGTGCTGAAAGGGAAATTTATAACACTAAATGCTTACATTAGAAAAGAGGAAAAGTCTCAAATCAAACTGGTAATGTAAGCTTCTACTTTAAGAAAATAGAACAAGAACAAAATAAACCAAAGCCAGATGAAATGAAAATAGAAAAAAAAAATCAATGAAACAAAAAGCTGGTTATTTGAAAAGATGAATAAAATTGATAAACCTCTAGCAAGACTGACAAAGAGAACACACAAATAACCAATATTAGGAATGAAACAGAGGCCATCACTATAGACCCTACAGATATTAAAAGGATAATACGAGAATGCTATAAACAATTCAATACATAAATTTGAGATCAAGATGTAATAGACTAATTCCTCAAAAAGCACAAACTACTGTAAACCTTTCAATATGAAATAGATTACTTGAATAGTCCTAAAACTATTAAGGGAATTTAATTAGTGATTTTGAAACTCTCAAAAAAGAAATCTCCAAGGCCAGAAAGTTTCACTGGCAAATTTTACCAAACATTTAAGATTAACACAAATTCAACATAATCACTTTCAGAAAATAGAAGAGAGAACATTTTTCAACTCATTTTATGAGGTCAATATTATCCTGATACTAAAACCAGAGAAAGACAGTACAAAAACAATAAAATATATATCATAGCTCTCATGATTATCTCTCAACAAAATATTAGCAAATAGAACTCAGAACTATATAAGAAGAATTAAACACATGACCAAGGATAGTTTATTCCAGGGATGAAAGACTGGTTAAATATTCAAAAATCAATCTATGTAACATGCCACATTAACTGGCTAAAGAAGAAAAAACAGATGATACTAAATGAGGCAGAAAGAGTATTTGACAAAATTAAACACCCATTCATAATAAAAACTCTCAGCAAATTAGGAACAAAGGGGAACTTCCTCAAATTGATAAAAGAGTATCTACAAAAAAACCTACAGCTAACATCATGGTTAATGAAGACTGAATGCTTGTCTCCTAAGATCAGAAAGAAGACAAGTGATCTACTCTTAGCACTGCTACTCAACATATTACTGAAGTTCTAACCAGTAAAATAAGGCAAGAGAAGGAAATAAACGTCATATAGATCAGAAAAGAAGAAATAAAACTATTCCTACTTGCAGAAAACATAATGGTCTATGTGGAGAAAATCCCAAGGAAACTACAAAACAAACTCTTAGAACAAATGAAGTTGGCAATATCACAGACAAAAGATCAAAACAAAAATCAATTGCATTTCTATATGTAAGCAATGAGCACATGGAAACCAAAATCACTTACAATCACTACAAGAAGGAGAAATACTTTCGTGTAAATCCAACAAGAGATATACAGGACTTGTATTCTTAAAACTACAAACACTGATGAAAGAAATCAAATAATGAAGAGATACCCATACTGTGTTCCCATACTGTTTTCAAAGATCAGAAGACTCAATACAGTAAAAATATCAATTCTCCACAAAAAACAGATTTAATACATTTCCTACTAAAATCTCTCTAAAATTTTTTTAGATATAGACAATATTATTCTAAAATTTATGTTGAAAGAAATTAGACTAGCTAAAACTATCCACAAAAAGTAGAATAAAGTGAGAAGAATCAGTCAGTGTGATATTAAGGCTTACTGTATAGCTATAGTAATCAAGGCTATGTGGTAATGAAAGAGGGACAGACAGGTGGATCAATGGAAAAGATAATGAACTGAGAAATAGCCTCACACAAGTATAGCCAACTGATTTTTCACAAAGGTACAAAAGCAATTCAGTGAAGGAAGGATGTCTTTTTCAACAAAGAATGCTGGAGCAGCTGGACATCCACAGCCCAAAATATAAACCTTTAACTAAACTTCACACCTTATACAAAAATTAACAATGCAACATGGACTTAAATATAAGATGTAAAATTATAAAACTTTTGGAACACAACACAGGAGAAAATCTTTAGGACCCAGGGCTTTGGGGACAAGTTCGTAATGTCAAAAGCATGATGAAAACAAACAAACAATCACGGACAAACTACATTTCATCAAAATTAAAAACTTTGCTCTGTGAACTATCCTGTGAAGGAGATGAAAAGATAAGCCATAAACTGGTAGAAGATATTTACAAACCCTTTAGCTGACAAACGACTCATATCTAGATTATATAAAGAACCTCCAAAGCTCTACAATAATTTTTTAAAATCCAATTAGAAAATGGAAAAAAAGAAACGAAGAGACATTTCAACAAAGAGGATATACAGTATTTGATGGCAAATGAACACCTGAAAAGATATTTAAGATAACTAGTTATCAGGGAAATGGAAATTAAGATGAGATACATCTATCAGAACATCTAAAATAAAAAAAATAGTGATAATACCAAATGCTGGTGAGGATGCAGAAAAACTTGATCTCTCACACATTGCTGATAGGAATATAAAATGGTGTAGACATTTGGGATAAGAGTTTGGCCGTTTCCTAAAAAATTAAACACAAACTTACCATGTGACCTAGCAATAGCACTCCTGGGCATTTATCCTAGAGAAATGAAAACTTAGGTCCACACAAAAACCTAAGCACGGTGTTCATAACAGCTTTATTTATAATAGTCAAACCTAGACACAACTAAAATGTCCTGCAATAAGTGAATGGTTAAACATCTGTGGTACATCCATACCATGGAATACTACTCTATAATAAAAAGGAACAAACTATTGATACACATGACAACTTGGATGTAACTCAAAAGCATTTTGCTGAGTGAAAAAAGCCAACCTCAAAAGATCACATATATAGTATGATACCATTTATATAAGTCTTGATATGACAAAATTATGGAGATGGAGTACAAATTAGTCATTGTCAGGGGTTAGGGATATTGATGAGGTTGATTTTAAGGATGGATTTGACTATAAAAGGGCAGTATGAGAGAGATCTTTGTGGTGATGAAATATTTCTGTATCTTGATTATGCATGTGATTAAAATGCACAGATACATACACACAATGAAACAGTATCAATTTCTTGGTTTTGATATTATACTATAGGTACCGTGTTTCCCCGAAAATAAGACAGGGTCTTATATTTATTTTTCCTCAAGAAGACACCCTAGGGCTTATTTTCAGGGTATGTGTTATTTTCCCCTCAAAGCCTCAGCTTGCAGCATGCACAGGATGGCCGGGACCTGACAGGGGAAGCCGACCTTGTTGGTGGGGCTGCCCGCACCTTTCTGGTCACCTCTGGGATAATAGCTGTCCTGATGGGGCAGATTAGAAGGGCTGCTCGTCTTCTTTACCCCTCTGCGACGAAATGCATGGGTTGTGTAGATATGCTGCGTAGCCACGCCCATCACTAGGTCTTACTTTCCGGGTAGGGCTTATATTGCGCAAATGCTTAGGAATCCTGCTAGGGCTTATTTTATGGGTAGGTCGTATTTTCAGGGAAATACGGTATATAAGATCTAACCATTAGGGAAAATTAGGTGAAGGGTTCACAAGACCTCTCTGTATTACCTTTGCAAGTTAAAGAGAATCTATAATCATTTCTAAATAAAAAGACAAACAAACAAATAGAAAATAGTATTAACTTAACCAGGGCTGTGAGACTCCTGAAAACTACTTCCAGGTAACATAACACAACAAGGTTAAGTATGGTCATTATATTAAGGTTTATCTTAATGTGTCTTTCAGAATACCTTAGTATAAACAAGGATTATATTTATATCCTATTTTCTGAAAATTATTGAGTCATGAGAAGTTAGAATATATACAGATGTTTGTGGATTTAATCTAGATGGGTTCAGCTAACCAAGAGTAATCCTCCAAATCTGTAATATGTATATGCAGGTTAACATATCAAATCCAGCAATCTGAAGTCTGAAATGCTCTAATATCTGAAACTTTTTGAACACCAACATAATGTTCAAAGGAAATACCTGTTGCAGCATTCTGGATTTCATATTTTCTGATTTGGGATGCTCAACAGGTAAGAACATTCCAAAATTGTAAAAAATCTTAAATCTGAAATACTTCTGCTCCCAAGCATTTCAGATAAGGGATACTCAACCTGTAAGCATGAATTTGAATGAAATACTTTTGGGTATATATTTAGGGATGATTAATTCACTAGTGAGTAAGCCAAGCTGACAGCTCAGCATCTAAATTTCAATGTTGTTCCCTATTGGTCAAGTATGAATGTTATGGGACAGATCAAATGGTACTGTGATATTTAAAATTTTGGTAAACTGAGCAAGTCAAAGGTTTAGATTATGTTTAAAAAATCAGAGTTACTGAATAAAATTACTTCTTCACATTCATACACAAATAATTTTTAAAAACAGGGCAAACAGAATATAAAATGTATTTATTCTGTAAACACTAACATAATCAATCACATATGTTTATAACTTAACTGAACTTAAACCATCCCTTTGTAAGCTTTCCTAGACTATAGATTTTCAGTAACTATTAATCTTCCTATGATCTAACTAGAATATCTCTAGCCCTAAGCCTAAATCTACTTCATGACTCTCCTAGAATTAAAACATGTTTTACATATACAATATAATACCCTTCATAGTTTAAAACATTTCTTACGGCATACTTCGGCCATCTTTCTATTAAATTAATACCCTATCTAAAGGCCATGCTTTCACAGCTTTGTATACCAGGGCTGTCTGGAAAGTATCCAACCATGTAATATGAGTGGTTATGTTAACAATGGCTGGATACTTTCCAGACAACCCTCATATGTGTGTGTGTATCTATGTATAGTCATGTGACACATAATGTTTTGGTCAATGATAGACCACATATACGATGGTGGTCTCATAAGATTATAATACCATATTTTCACTGTCCCTTTCCTATGTTTAGATATGTGTAGATACACAAATACTCAAATACACAAATACCACTGCATTACAATTGCCACAGTATTCGCTACAGTAATATGCTGCACAGGTTTGCAGTGCAGGAGCAACAGGCTATATCATACAGCCTAGATGTTTAGTAGGCTACACTATCTAGGTTTGTGTAAGTATACTCTAGGATGTTCACCCAATGCAAATTGCCTAACGACATATTTCTCCAAATGTATCACCATTGTTAAGCGACACATGACTGTATATATAAATTTTTCTTTTCCAAATGCAGTTTTATTTTGTCAATTACTAACAGTTAAAAAGCAACATCAACAATGTAAACACACCCTATATCTATAGTTGATGATATAAAAATGTTCAATAAGAGTACAAAAAAGATTCTCAACATCATTTATCATTAGATAACAGCAAATTAAAATCACAAGAGATACTATTACACATCTATTAGAGTGAGTAAAATAATTTAAAAAAAAGTATGACAATACCAAGTGTAGGCAAGGATACAGAGCAACTGGAACACTCATATGTTGCTGGTAGAGGTGCAAAATTGTATAGTCACTTAAGAAAACTGGCAGTTTCTTACAAAGATAAACATAAACTTAGCATATAACGCAGTAATTGCAACCCTGGGTTTTCATTTCACTTAAGTAAATACCTATGTTCACCCAAAAACTTGTACATGAATGCTTAGAGCAGCTTCAATTTTAATTCTTTGGAAACAAATGTCCCTAAATTGGAAACAGCTAAACAAAGCGTGATACATTCCTACAATGGAATACTATACAACAATAAATGAGAACAAACTATTGACATATGCAACAACATGGCTGAAACGCAAATGCATTTCACTAAAGTGAAAGAAGTGAGACTAAAAAGGCTACAAGGGGCCAGGTGTGGTGGCTCAGGCCTGTAATCCTAGCACTCTGGGAGGCCAAGGCAGGAGGATCACTTGAGCTCAGGAGTTCAAGACCAGCCTGAGCAAAAGCAAGACTCTGTCTCTACTAAAAACAGAAAAAACTAGCATGGTGTCTCATGCCTGTAGTCCCAGCTACTCGGGAGGCTGAGGCAGGAGGATCACTTGACCCCAGGAGCGTGAGGTTGCAGTGAGCTATGATGGTACACTGTAATCTAACCCGGGCAACAGAGCAAGTCTCAGAAAACAAAAAACATCCTCTCTTTCTCTCTCTCCACAGACACACACAGAGAAAATTTTTCCTACCTCACATTAGTTTCATCATTAAATTCTTCAGCCCACTTCTTCCTTGACTGTGCAGTAGTAGAACCATCTAAACGGTAATAGTCAATGTTTCGAAGCCACTTCCCTTCACCTGAAAATTTAACAAAAAAAAAAAGCACAAAAGGGATTTGATAAATTGCTCTGCTAATATTAGATTTTCCTCCTCGCTAACTATTTAAAAGTAGGTTATGCCTGAGGCTCTGCCTCGAGGGGGGAGGGGGGGCATGGGCAATGTACGTAACCATAATATTTGTACCCCCATAATATGCTGAAA
>CAUYPO010014310.1:0-22762 GCA_963574435.1 Cheirogaleus major
CATACAAGTCAAGATGGGAAGCTGCAAAGAGGCTACATCAAGGCAAGCAGAACTTGGAATAAAGTGAGGCAACACAAGACCAGGAAAATGGGCTCCACATCTACTCACCATCAAATTGGTTCTGACTGGTTAAAACTATGGTGCTCAAATGGTGGTAGTACTCATCAGGGAGTTGGGGGGGGGTGACCCACAACCTTGGGATATGGCGAGCATTGTGGGGGGGGGAAGGGAATACCTCTAACCCTTCTTAGGGAGAGGCAAAGAAATATAATGTAACCAAAATGTCAAAAAAAAAATCTTTTATCGGGTGGTGGGCAGGTGGGGGGGAAAGGAAGAGTATATACTTACATAATGGGTGTGACACGCACCTCCAGGGGGTCGACATGCTTGAAGCTCAAGCACAGTGGGGGCGGAGGGTTGGCAGGGGCAATATATGTAATCCTAACAATATTTGTACCACCATAATATAATGAAATGAATTTCACATATTGAGAAGAAAGATTTATTGGCAAATTTTCACTTGTTTCGTTCATATTGAAAATGATTTTAAATTAAATTATTGGTTGCTAAATTATTACTTGATAAATTATGTATGGGAAATAAATCACCTATAGTAACTAAAAAAAAAAAAAGGCAGACAATTTGACTATGCATGCCCCAAATAACAGAAGCAAAGAGCAAAAAGAACCTACTGTTAATACTCCAGGGGCAGGACTCTCATCAGTAAGCAGTCTGGATGTCATTTCATATCTCTCCCTTACTGATTCCCCCTTCACTTTCAAAAACATGCTAGTAAGTTAGATGGGTTTTCCAAAAGGTTTTGTTGTTGTTGTTTTTGCTGCTGTTTTGTTTTGTTGTTTGTCACCCTGCCTGGAGTACAGTGGCACAATCCTAGCTCACTGAAGCCTGAAACTCCCAGGCTCAAGCAATCCTGCCAACTCAACCTCCCAAGTAGCTGGGATTGGTTTTCCACAAGTCTTGACACATATCTTCTAAGCTTCTTAAGCCCATTCTGGCTTTGGAGGGAAAGTTTTGCCAAAAACGTGCATAATATTCATAGTCTGGGAAAAAAAATATTCACGGTACTGGATTTGGGGAAGTATACCCAGTATGAGCAATGATCATACAAATTAAGTAAATACAGTAATGGATCACTTAATAACAAGAATATGTTCTGAAAAATGCATAGTTAGGCAACTTTGTCATTGTGCGAATATGTTAGAGTGTACTTACACAAACCTAGATAGTACATATATTTTTATCTATATGTATTTTTCATATGGAAAACCAAATTTTCCAGCACCATAACTGAATAACAATCATTTCCCTTACTTGATCTGCAATGCCAATATCAAATGCCATATATCATATTTGTGTATATGCTTCATTATAATCTTATGGGACCACCATCTTATATATAGTCCGTGTCTGGCTGAGGCATTGCCGTCAAGTAATTACAGGTATGCAGTGCGGACTGCTCAGCTCACAGAATGATTGGCTAGCAATGAAAAAGTCAGCTGCAGTTTTGGTGGTTGCTTTAGAAAAACAGAAAAATTATTTTTAAGGAAAAAATTAGAGTTACTTAACCTCTCTGTGCTTTGGTTTTCTCAACAGTAAAATATGAATGAAAATAGTACCTACTTCATATTATTACTCTGAATATTAATTGAGATACCCCATATTTAGTACTTAGAACAGTGCTTGGCAAGTAGTGAAATGCCCAATATTAGGTATTATTATTATTACCTTAGAAAAATATCTTGAGGGTCATTTTTAGTTGTAGCTTAAACTAAAAAGTTTAGCTAGCCTATAGGAAAGAATTGAGGCCAAAATCAAGCTTTTCTGCTCTGAATAATTAAATAATAGGAATTTCAAACTATTATTTGAAGCCTAGAAAGGGGGAAGGGACATTGAGAAGCCCAAAACTTGGAGGAGAAAAAGATATGACAAGAGGCCTTTTGAGAAAAACCAGGGAGAAAGGGATTTGGCCAGATGGCAGACGGACAGGACTGATAGTGTTGGATAAACTTATGGAAAAGGAGGTATTTTACTTTCAATTTTAAGTTGTTTGTGCTAAATTTATCCTCTGAACCCTAACATTCAGAATATTACACACAACATGCTTAATGTTCCATTGGAGAATGAAGGAAAGACCTGGGAAAAAGCAAAACAGAAAGAACAGTAGCCACAAGAAGCAAGTGGGTGAGCAAAGATGGGGAATTTAGCCAAGAGCAGAAATCAGACATAAAGATGACAAGAGCCCTTAGCAGGAATCCTCAAGTTTCTTTCCCAAGAATCCCTGGAAATAGAGGGGAGGGCACTAAACTACTCTCTGCACATAGAACGGGGTTTGAGTTATTTTATTTGAATTTTAATGGGAAGGGTAACCTCAGAAGGCAAATAGACTCAGAGACAGTCAGGTAACGGATCATCTTAGATTTACTTCCCTGTGAAAGTCTAGTTCTCTCTTAATCTCTAGATACTGCCTCACCTAGGATGGTGGGATTCTACAACCTTGCACCCAGGCGAACATAGCCATGTTTAGAGTGCCCGACTCTGGCTGGATTTTGTCAGCAGAATGAGCTCATTCATTACATTGGACATTGTTTACTAAGCACTTATTCTATGCCCAGAATTGTGCTGGGCTCATATATAAGCCAGGAATGCATTGATTGAGGGTAAGGTAGAAATGGTCATTTTTAATTGTTGGCATCCAACTAGCTACTGAGGTTTCTCAAAGCCTATTTTCAGTTTAAGGGTCACAAACTCTGAATTTGACAAATTCATGGGCTGAGATTATGGAGTAGGATATAGCCCACCAAGACAATTTATTGCCATTTTAGCAAACTGACCAGGAAATGGACCTGGGTTTCCATAAAAATCCTCAGAACTCAATATATAGAAAGAGGTTTATTTACCACACACGCATGCATGCATGCACACACACGCACTCTTAAACGGCATATTAGAAACACTTCTAGCTAAACCATTATAGCTTATAAGTACACAGTGTATGAATAAGTATACTATATATGTATGTTTAAATGTATGAATATATATAATAGCAGACATATTACATTAGTGATCCCACATCAGTATTCCCCACTATGAAACTGAGCTGCTGAACTTCAGATCAGATTCCTTTATAAGTGCAGTTGAAGGCAACGTACCTGAAATGCTATAATCCTGTAGCGCTCTAAGAGGGTTAGTTTTTCTAAATAAGCAAGCTCGATAATAAAATGCTAACCAGTTATTAGGATCTAAGTGAATTGCGACAGATAAATCTTGAGTCGCTTGCTTATGAAAATTCCGTTTAAAATATGCTCTCCCTCGGTATGTCCTAGAAAAAAAATTATTTTAACATGTATTGCAAAATATATATTTTCTCTTTTTGGTAAACCTATACAACTAATTTCACATTGGAATGACAATTTGTTATTTATCCTTGCTTCTCAAGAGAGTTTAGTCATGATGTTAGTAGCAAAAAGGATATGAACTTTTTATAAATAAAATATACTTTATTATATACATAATTATATACTTATTAAGTATATTCTATATATTAATTATATGCCTATTAATTTTATTTTGTTTCCTGCATTTATCATGAAGGTATGTCCATAAACTAAATATAATATTTATTTATTTTTATTATTTATTGAATACCCAAAATGTGTTAGGCACTAATTTATACACAATTGTTCTCTAGAAAAACAAAATAACCTATTTTGCAGAAAATGGGCCCAATGAGTCAAACTATTATGGGGTTTTTCTCCGGTACTGAAAATATACCCCGATAAATGAGAGTCTACTCTTTCATGGAGGAAAGCTATTGCATTAGTTGTGTGAACTGGGTTCTTCTCTCATTAACTCTCACTCCAATTTTGAAATTATCATCGACCTATATCAATTCCTGAAAAACTCATTTTCAATTAGTTAATAATGTGAAGTATATCAGTTTTTAGAAATAAAATAAAGATGACAATTAAGGAAAAATAGGAGGAATTAGCTTCTAGATTGCCTGCTCTGAAGATGTTAAAATAAATCCAATGGGAAGATAAATAAGTGTTCAAGAATGCTGTTGGGCAGGTGGGAGGGGGGAAGAGGGGATGGGTATATACAAACACAATGAGTGAGATGTGTAACGTTTGGGGGATGGTCATGCTTGAAGCTCTGACTCGAGAGGGGAGAGGGGCATGGGCAATATACGTAACCTTAACATTTGTACCCCCATAATATGCTGAAATTAAAAAAAAGAATGCTATATTATGAAGGCCATGGTAATTCAGACAAAAGAGTGCACCCAGTATATTGGCAGATTGATAATAGAGGTCTTCTAAAAGTAGTAAGCCTCTTGAGACTCAAGATATTTTATCATGTAAGAAATAATTTTCCCTACATTTAAAAAAAAGAAAGTGGTAAATATCAATGAGGGAATAATTAACAATGCCATAATATATTCATTTGATAATTATCACTGTACCTAATAAAATAAAATTTAGAAGAATTTAACACAAAGCATATCTATGTGATATAGTGTGAAGTTTAAGAAGCAGAATATAAAATTACATATATGGTATATTTTTTAAAATATAAAAACCTACACATAGAGGGGGAAAAAAAGAAATGTCTTATTTTCTAATAAATAAAAAGCTTTGTATTTATTTTTAATTATTATTCATTGCTGAAGAATATTACTAATTAGTTTTCAACATATATATGATTCTGAACTTAAAATCTTACATAATAAATCTTTTGTAATATCTTTTGTAACACAGCATTAAGTCATATTAATTCAAACACACTGACTTTTGCATTTGTTCCTTCTTTCATTTCTACTGCCTCTATACTTCAGCCTCTTATCAGTTCGCACTTAGACTCCATTCCTAGCTCTGAAGTGACAAGATTTGATTATCACATAATAAAGATCTCCTTTCTCAAAAATTTCTTTCAATATCCCCCTGTTGCTAATGGAATAAAGCCAAATTCTTTAAAATGGCATATAAGGCTCCCCATAAGACAAAACCATCTTACAATACCTGGAATTAACCAAATTTTTCTCCTGCAACCAATTTTATCCTTTCCTTCCCTGTTAACTCAAAAAGAAGTAGACAACCAAAATAGACCAATAACAAGATAAGAAATTTTAAAGAGTTTCAAAAAAGATTGCCCTAAAAATGACTACCAGCTGGTATAATTTTAGAGGTAAGTTATTTTACATTTTCAAAGAACAAAAAAAAATCCAATACTAAAGGATATGTTTCTAAGAAAAGATGGAAGACTTAATTCATTTTGAGAAAATAGCCAAATCCTGAAATCAAAATCTGACTACAAAACTAGTGGCCAATCTTACTATGACTATAGATTAAAAATCCTTTTTTAAAAAAAGTAAAACAAAGAAAATTCAGTACAGTTTTAAAATATTCCATCCAAAAAATCTGATGACCAAGACGCACTTATCCTTCAAAATTAGAAAACCTATTAATATGATCATCTTATAAGTAGATCACGGGAAAAAATAAATTTTAAACAGGAATAAAAGTATACTCCCTTGAAATAACTAAAGAATAAATGGCTCAAAAATTCCAACTATTATATTTTTTGGTAAAACTCAAAGGCATTTTCATTAAATTCAAAATAAGAAGATTCCTATTATCACTAAAATTATCATTAAGTGAAAGTCAATGTGATAATTTTTAAAAAGTTAGAGATTAGGACAGAGCAAAAGTGGTAGAGTGGAGAATTCAAAACTCCATCCTTCCACAAAAGTAGTGAATAACCTGGCCAAAAAAAAAAAAAAAAAAAAGCCACTGTCAGAATCAACATTTTTGGAACACTGGGATCTAATCAAAAACTTACAATTGGGGGAATGCTTAATAAAGAGAGAAAACTGCTGAAGTTTGGAAAAAGAGCTGTATGGTGTTCTAATTTACCTTGTTACTATCTGCCATTTCCAGATCAGTGGTGGCCTTGAGAATAACATTCCTGGCTCAGGTTATTGGTATGAAAGGAAGCAATAAGGACCTTTTTCTCAAAGAATTGTGGTTGTGTGTTTTGACCTGTCTGGTGGGTCACTGAAGGATGAGCTCAAGAACTTTCCCAGAGCTGAGGTAGCTTCTTGAATGGTGTTTATTAAAATCATTTAAGGGCAAATGTATTAACTACTGTTATCAAACGGATAACAGTTGGGGCAAACAATAGACAAAATGAAAAGTCTGGTAAGGAATAAGCTGGGGAAAGAGATACTTGGGGAATATGAGCTTTGAAAAGTTTCCACATACTCCAAGGAATCTAGAAGGTCACATGCAAGCCCAGGGCCGGAAGCATGGACAGAAAAGATCTAAGAAGATCCTCAGCCCTCCACTCTGGTTGATCCAGGTTTCACACAAGCAGGAGGTGAAAGCTAAGGCACTAAAGTTATAACTGCCTGGATAAACATTAAAGAAGGACCCCGACAGAGTCAATCTGCAAAGACTAAGAGAGTTTTGCCATGGTTTTTTGGTGCCAGGAGTTTAAGGAAATATCAGTCAAATCACTAGCTGACAACTAAGCTAAAAGAACAAAGATTTCAGTGGCCACACATGACAAAAAAAAATACAGACTTCACAAAATTAGTTCACAAAAGTTATTAAACAAACATGAATGATGAGAAGCAGCAACAACAAAATGTGGGAAGGGGAGTAAATATGATCATATTATAATATTCAAAATGTCTACATTTCAACAAAAAAAAATACAAGTAATGCAAAGGAATAAGAAGTATGGCCCATTCATGGGACAAAAAAATATTTAATATATATTGTCCCTGAGGAAGCCCAGACATTGGACTTACTAGACAAAGACTTTAAATCAACCATTTTAAATCTGCTCCAAGAGCTAAAGGAAACAATGTACAAAAAACTAAAGAAATTATTGATGTTGATAGATATCAATTGATAGATAATTTATAAAATGGAGCCAAATAGAAATTCTGAAGTTGAAAAGTATTAATATATCTATTTAGTGAGCAGTTCAAGCTATTCATATTTATTGAAAGAATTGACAAGGGGGGCAGATTTCTATTCATCCTGTTGAGTTGAACTTTGTTGCTTTGTTTTCTCTCTTGAGCCACTGTGGTATCTGGACTTTGACCTTCAGTTTTCGGTTGATTTTACACTGGTGAATGTTCATTCTATGCCTCATATGGAACCAGAGAAGACCATGTATAGAAAAAGAAATCTTAAGCAAAAAGAACAAATTGGGAGGCATCAATTTATCAGACTTCAAGCTATATTACAAGGCTATAATAACTAAAACAGCATATTACTGGCAAAAGAACAGAGACATAAACCAATGGAACAGAACTGAGAACCCAGATATAAAACCATCCTCATATAGCCATCGAATCTTTGACGAAACAGACAAAAACATACACTGGGGAAAAGAAGCCCTATTCAATAAATGGTTCTGGGAAAATTGGATAGCCACGTGTGGAAGACTGAAACAGGATCAGCACCTTTCACCTCTCACAAAAATCAACTCACAGTGGATAACAGACTGAAACCGTAAGAATTCTAGAAGAAAATGTGAAATACTCTTCTAGACATTGGCCTAGGCAAAGAATTTATGAAGAAGACCCCAAAGGCAATCACAGCAACAACAAAAATGAATAAATCAGACCTGATCAAATTAAAAAGTTTCTGCACAGCCAAAGAAACTATCACGAGAGCAAACAGACACCCTACAGAATAGGAGAAAATATCCTCAGGCTACACATCCGATAAAGGGCTGATAACTAGAATCTATTTAGAACTCAGGAAAATCATCAAGAAAAAAAATCAAACAACCCTATCAAAAAGTGGGCAAAGGACATGAACAGAAACTTTTTAAAAGAAGACAGAATAATGGCCATGAAACATATGAAAAAATGCTCAACATCTCTGATCATCAGGGAAATGCAAATCAAAACCACAATGAGATACCACTTCTCCCCAGTGAGAATGGCCTTTATCAAAAAGTCCCAAAACAATAAATGTTGGCGTGAATGCAAAGAGATAGGAACACTCATACACTGCTGATGGGACTGCAAACTAGTGCAACCTCTGTGAAAAGCAATTTGGAGATATCTCAAAGAGATACAAGTAGATCTACCATTTGATCCAGCAATCCCCTACCCAAAAGAACAAAAGACATTCTGTAAGAAAGACATCTGCACTCAAATATCTATAGCAGCACAATTCACAATTGCAAAGACATGGAAACAACCAAAGTGCCCATCAATACATGAGTGGATTAATAAAATGTGGTATATGTATACCATGGAGTACTATTCAACTATAAGAAACAATGGTGATAAGGCACCTCTTGTATTATCCTGGATACAGCTGGAACCCATTCTACTAAGTGAAGTATCCCAAGAATGGAAAAATAAGCACCACATGTACTCACCAGCAAATTGTTTTCACTGATTAACACCTAAGTGCACACATATACGAATAACATTCACCCAGCGTCGGGCAGATGGGAGGGGGGAGGAGGGGATGGGTACATACATACATAATAAGTGCAATGAGCACCGTCTGGGGGATGGACACCCTTGAAACTCTAACTAGGGGTGGACGGGTGGGGGCAATATATGTAACCTAAAAATTTGTACCCCCATAATATGCTGAAATAAAAAAAAATACCTTGTCTTAAAAAGCAATTTCTAAATTCTCTCTAAGCAGAACCTAGAGGGTTTCTCCACCTTCTGTTTTCCCTTTATTCCTCAGCCCCAACCATGAGCAAATGCTTTAACTCCTCATCTCCTCAGCTTCCTTATCTAAAACAGAAAAGTTTGTTTTTGATTTTGTTTCACTGATTGCTTCAGTGACAATAAAAAACAAAACGAGACACAGGGCCAAAAATGACTGGAATTCATTATTGCAAGAAAGTATAAGTGACAGAAGTAACTGAAAAGTTGAGTGATGCTTCCTTATAAAACTTTGTACACCATCACTATCCTTTGCCTTTTCTGTTTTTCCAAGTAATAATTCTTTTCTCACCTTACCCTAACCTTAAAAAATTCACAGTTGGGGTGAGAAATCGTTTACTGGTTCTTCTGTAAAGATGTTCAATACACTAAATCTTTTGGTTATATGAAACTAATCCTGAAATTTTTTGAAAGACAAATAAACTCACACATTTTAAAATAAAATATTTTCTAAAATAAAAAGTGCAAGGAAGAATAATATACGTGGTAGTAAATGTTTTAGAAATTGATTAACATTAATAGTATTTAGGAAATACAAATGGAATGATTCTAAATTGTCATTTATGCACCTTATAATTTCAAAAATGACATCTAAAATAATTCTTACCTTGCTTGAGAATTTTGGGGATTTATATTTAACAAGGCTGTAAAATCCTGTATGGCTGCAATCCAGTTTCCATTTTCAAAATAAAACAGCCCACGTTTCCATAATGCATCTGTTCTTTTGGGATCATAATGAATACACTATAGTGGTGGGGAGAAGTACATAAACATCACATAATGAAAAAAGAACTAAGAAAAGTATGTAATCACATAACAAGTTCAGTGAATTACAACCACAATTTTAACTTCAGATTACATAAAAGCAAACCTCTTTAAGATGCCAAAATTTCCAGATTTGCATCTAAAGAACATATCTTTACAAAATCCACCCATCATCAAATTCTAGAGGGGAAATATTTTCTAAGAGAAAAACAAACAGCATATACAAGAAGCCAAGAGTTTTGCCCAGTGAAATTTTTACTGATAAAAATTCGTAAGTGAATTTTTCAACTAAAGTGGAGTTTATTGGATCTATCATACATAGCATTTTATCTGAATGAAAGATGTAACATATTAGACTATATCAAGGCTGATTCAATCAAATCAAATATAAATTAATCTGGCCACTAAAACGGGGAAGAGAAATAAATTGGTATTGGCATGGTTCATTCATTTCACACTGACATACAAGGCAATAGAATGATCAGACTAAATCATTACATACTAAGTTATAAAGCTCTTCGCCTACTGGTAGCAGAAAAGAATTGAAGCACAAAGGAGGTTAGCAAGTATTTTTAGAACAGAAAAAAACAAAAAAGCTAAAGATTATGAAACTTGTTTGACCTCAATGTGTTACATTAAATCTATTTTTAAACTACTGGTGTCAGGTGGGGGAAAAAAACAGAACAGATGATAATTTCTGTATCTTCAAAAGGGTTTTTGGTCACTTCTAGACCAGAAGTTACAAAACATATAATATTCTCTTCAAGCAGAAGAATGTCAAATAAGTGGCTAAACTGCCATGGATTAAGAAACAGAGCAGTCAGGAACATGGAAAGTTAAATTATTTAAATAATTCCTCCTAAATTCTCAATTGTAGTAAAGCCTAAAAATTTGGAGTTAAAGGTCAGGAAACGAGAATTACGATTGTGCTGCAACCAGGGAAATATTTTGCCTTGACTCTAGCCTCAAAGTTCAGCTAAAAGTTCGTGTCTTCACATTCCCTGACATCCTCCAACCAAATGTAAATTACTCTACCACCATCCTTATTTTCTTCATAGTACTCATCATAATTTGTAATGATACGTATATCCACTGCATTATGCAGTGCCTTAGTAAATAAATATTTGTGAGTGATGAATGAATGGATTAATGAATCAGTAATCACAGCTTCTCTGAAAACAGATAGGTTCCCTGCAGAAAATAATCAGTTGTTCAAAAATTAACAAGTAGAAAACCATTTTCTCTATTGATTGAAGGGAAGAAGCAATTTTCAAAGGCTTCTTTAACCACTGATTCATGGTTCAAGAGGAGAGAGCTGGAAAAAATGAGACCCCTTCATAGTTGTCTCCATGCCCCCACACTCAACTCTGATGTGAATCTATTCATTCACCAATAATTTTACAAAGTAATGTAGTATAAATATTTATTACAGTAATGAAAACTCTAGCTCCTAACCTATAATAAATTAACTGATTATATATGTGAAAAGACTTTGAAAAACTTGCTATGCTCTTAGCATGAGAATATCATGATTTAAAATACATAAATGGCAACATTATTTGAGATAAAGCTTACCCTAGTAAAGTCATCAATGGCCAGTACTGTGTTTTCCATTTCATACATTTCGCCCCTCCTGAAATAGATATCAGCATCCGTGGGCCTACACTTAATTGCCTGGGTATAATTTAGAATTGCCAAAGTAATGTCTTTTTTTCCCCTGTAAATTTCTGCCTTTGACAAATAGATGTCTAAAAAAGATTGAAAAGGTAAAATTAATCTTACAATTCTTTCGTTAATCATGAAAATTTTAGAAGATTAATCCCTCTCCCTCCAAAAATGTAGGCTTAGAATAATTTTCTCTATTATACTTTCCTAACCATTTTATTTAATTTTTTATTTCAACAATGCCAATTTTGTTCTCAAAGGCTGGATAAATACTCATTTGTGGTTAAAAGTACATTTAATTTCAGTGACAAAAATTACCTTTTACTTTTTTATATGTCTAAAATGTTTTATAATCTTGTAATGATCATAGTAAAAAGTTAGGTTTTGATGGCACAAAACTTTATGAATTTTTAGCAGACAGAGATCAACATAGGTCAAAAATATTTAGCAAACTTATATTCTACGGGTGTGTTGTAGGTGCTGGGGATACAAAGACGAATATGACATTTTCACATTCCTAGAAAGTTCTATGTCTAGTGGTTCTTGTTGGTTAGAGAATGGTACATAAGAGAAAAGGTGTATATTTCGTCCCACCAAGAAGATCTAGGTATACTACAACTCTAATTCAGAGATTCGTGGTCAAGAAAAGATTTTTAAATAACTTCTACAACTACAAATTTTAAGTTTATACTCTTGTGAGATGTGCAGTAAGGAACCAATTTACTGAAATACATATCAAGAAATTAACATTTCAAACCATGATGAGTATTTTGAAAACAATACAGGATTGTATGAACCTTGAATTTACAATAACAGGAGCAAAAAGTTTAAATGAGGAAAGTCACAACCATTTTCTCAGGACTTACATCTCCTGATTTATGTATCTCTATAATACCAATGAATGACAAAGACTGAAGTAAAGATATAGGTACTATAACTGTCTCCACAGACAACCCACCTGCATTATTTTTATTATATTTATTTATATAATTCAAGTCATCCAAAGCTTCATTAATCTTGTCTTGGAAAAGATAAATTAAATGTCGGTGCCAATAGGCATTGAGCAACAATGGCTCCAAGTGTATAGCCTAGAAAATATATGCATAAATTCAATTAAAGTTGATTTGTTAAAGGAAGATATCCTACCAATTAAATTTTTCAAACACTATTGATCCCAGTGGCTTTGTATGTATATAGCATAAAATAAAACCTCCCAATCTGAAAAACATCTAATGTTCTTAATATTATTTGAAAATGCTAATAATCAAATTAGCACAACCCCACATGCTATATAACAAATACTAATTGTTCAAAATTCCAGTAAAATTTACTATATAATTAAAAGCAAGATAAATGATGAATATTTCTATTTCAGTTAAATATAATAAAACTTACTTTCTGTAGATCGTTCATGGCACTCTGTAACTTTCCCAGTTTCCTATAAATAGCTCCACGCCTACAATATGCAAATGCAGGATATTTTTTCTTTTTATTTATTTCTTCAGTCAAGATCTCCACTTCAGATTCATAATGGTTAATGACTTCTAGTGGAAGATAAGACTCCAAAGAATCACTTAATTCTAATTTTTGTGGTTCTTTCACTCTTCCAGGCAGGTTTTTAGGAACAGCTGTTTCAACAACTTTCTCTGTTATGGGTGTCCTCTGAATTTTGTGCTGAGCAAACAAATCAATAGCCCATGTCCGAGGATCAGTGTTTTCCGGAATTCCTCCCTTACTTTGAGCAAATTTTTCAAAATTTAAACACAAAGGTAAGCTGGGACACCGTATTTGACGTTCATATAATGGAACTTTGAGCAAATATTTCTTCTGTTCAGGAAGTATTCCATGAGATGCTGATCTAGTTTTTAAAAGAGTGATTTTTTTTTAATTACAGAAATATAATTATCTTTCTAATCAATAAATCAACTCAGCCACACAAAAAATTCCTATTTTTCTGTTATTGAAATAAAATTACATGCTAATTTTATGCAGCCTAAGTGCTCCTTTGCATTCATTAAAATTATAACAGTTTATGAAGCACATCTGCAGAGTTTATGAAAGCAAAAGACTGTTTTCAAAGATGTAGCCTCCCTAGAGTACCAAAATAATGGGGTCAGTGCTCCTTTCAGGTTTAATTTACACCCCCAACACACCACCCACCAGTGGAAGTACAGTGGAGAATTAAGGAAGTAAACACGATGTGAGAAAGAAAATGCAATCCAAGAGGTTGAAGAGGACATAACTTGAGGAAATGGGAAAAAGAAAGGAGTTGACTACAGGGCAGACTACCAAATAAACATCCCAAACTTCACCCTTAGCTAGTAGGCTGTCAAATTAGATAATACCTAATATGCTCTCAAATGCTACAAGTCTAGAGTCATTCTGCTCAATTTTTCCATTTCCAACATAGTTTTCATTCAGTAACATTTAGTGTATGGCTGGTACTGTACTAGCCACAGGAGATAGGATAAACCCATTCTATTGAAGAAAAAAAATTTTAAGCTCATCACTACATACTTAGTGTTTACTACAAGAAAGACCTAGTGCTAAACACTAGGAAAATAAAAGAAAAATCTGTTTCCTTCCCTTTCATTTCTTTCTTACACACTCCACTCTTTTCCACATTCTAGTGCAAGCTGTCATATCTATTCTGCTGAGCGTATAGTAACTTCTTAATTCCCTGTCTCTACTCTTGCACTTTGTGTAATCCATTCTCCACATGGCAGTCAGCATGATTTTTGTCTAAATATAAATCAAATCATGTCATTCCCTCCAAGAGCTTCCCATACTACCCAGAATGCAAATCAAGCTTTTCACCACGGTCTACAAGATTCCACATGAGTCCCCAGCACAGATCTCTGATATCACTACTCGCTCCCCTCATTCCATATTTCCAGGCACATCATCCTTGAGCAAGCCTCAAGACCACTGCCCTTTCTAGCCTTCTTACTTGCTGGCTCCTTCTCAATTCATATTCCAGACCAAATGTCACCTTAGAAAGACTTCCTGTGCCAGATGTGTTTTGTTTGCACCTGTGCATTCATCTCTACCCTTCTCCACCTTGCTCACTGCCCTGGGAGACTGATCTATACAGACTGCATCCATGCGATGCCTTGTTCTGTCTTCTCATAGAGTTTGTGCAATTAGAAACCCCAACAGAGGGAAGAACGAGAGGGAAGAAGTCAAGGTATTTATTCCTCTGGCTCACTCATGAACCGTCTCCTCAAACTGGCTATAATCCTTGACCAAAGATCATTCCTGATTTAAAGAAAACTTTTTCTATACAGCTCTTTCTTCCAGGTTCTAGTAATAACTCCCTCTTTTTGTCCTCTCTAACTTAGGGGTAGAAAATGGCTTTACAACTTTTAGTCCATGGATAGTGCATTATCATTTGTGGTTTCCCTATACTCTGATATCTTTGTAAATTGCCCCTTTATCATGACCTCCCAGAACTATCCTATCTGTTTGTTACTGGGACCTTGATTGATAAAATAATAGTACCCGAAATGGACGCAGGAAACACACACATACAAAGGATTCTAGGATAAGCTCCTTGTCAGGATGAAAAGTAGTGGTATCAAAACTTCTCAAATAATCCCCAGTGTTAGCAGGGAATGGTGTTCAGGTAGAAGGCAAGGCATTGGGAGATCAAGTAGCTAACATTTAGTCACTAGGGCAATAAAAATGATTATAAAAATTATGTAGTCAGTAAACTACTTCTTTCAGACCAAAGAGTAGTTGCAGTACCTATTAAATGTCTAAGCCCTCTAAACCTTGTGCATAACGTAATAAAGCTACTAAGGGAAGAAATAGGAAACTGAAATATGGGTTGTGAACATGAGAGCAGACATGAATGAGGGTGAGAGTTTTGAATCTCTAAATTCCACTTAACTTCCCTTAACAGAGGAGACTGGCTGAGGGGTTGTCAGACCCTCTATCTGAGACACTCAGTCCTCTCCTGCATAAATATATTTCAATGGCTACACTGTGACATTGCCTCATATGCTACAATAGACCTGATTTAAGCACTCCCCAAAATCACTCAGCTGTGACTCCAGAACCCACTCATGGAACCACAACCATCACAGTCCCTTGACCTCCCACATACCTCCTCTACTTAGGTGGCCCTGAATCAGTGGCTGCTGGCCCTGGCCAGGGAGGTTGCCCTTTAGCTAAGAGTTCAGTGTAATTTCAGTGCTGAATAAAATAATAACTCCATTGGATGAAATTATAACATTAAGGCTAAAACCATAATATGTTTCTTCAACTATTAATATTAAAAATATTGCTTAAACAAGACCTTGTAAGAGATTTTGGAGGCTTGGATAATTCTTCATACACAACTGTAAGTTTTTGGAATTTCAATCCTCTCTTGAATTTTGTCTTCCTTTTCTTGGGATAAACGATGTAACTAATGCCAGCTTTTCTAGATGCCTCAATAAGAGAGAGAGAGAGATCTCTCACATCGTGTTTTTCCTGAATATCATCCAAGATGACATCTATATTTTCTTTCGCAGGAATGGGTTCCTCAGTTTTACTTTGCTTAGTGAGCTGATGCTCCAGCTGCTTTGCTTTCTGAAACATCACCTCTTTCATATTGTTTTGTATGTCATCCTTGATTTCCCATAGAGCTATGCTCTCCTTCTTCCAGTCAGCTACAGATTTCATTCTCTTAATAAGGAAGCAAAGTCCATTTAAAATTAATTCAGTTACAATTTCTATTAATGTAGTTTGGCCACTTTATTGAAAAATTTAGAAATCATATATTTTTAAGTTTATTTAAAAGTCAGCTTATATAGTTAATAAAGGGTTAGTTAAAGCAAAGCACCATAATTTTGTTGGTCATATGACATTTCATTAGATATATATAAACAATATCATAAAGTAGATATGCATTAATTATGACTTTATATATTTTTAATTGAAAGAGAATGCTCTCGACATATCCAAATAAAGTACATGCTCTACTTTGATATTTAATGCAAAAAAATTGGTAGAATGGGCAAAAACTATTAAAATGCCTTAAATCAAATTAAAATTAATTTGAGCCTATTTTCAAAAGCACTTTAACAACATTGAGTTTCTATACAATACTATTCAAATATTCTCTACAATAACTTTCAATTAAATATTTGTAAGCTTAAGTAAAGAATCCCAGCCTAGTACATATTTATTTCATCTAATCATTATAGAATGAACTTAATTTTTAATACTACTATTATTTATTATAACAAATAATTTGTAATAATTATATATTAATACTTGAAACTTTAATGATACTTATTACTTATAAAAGATAAATCAATTCTAATCCTTTGATATAGCATTCTCTACCTACTGAGTTATTGTGAATAAGTTAACTGCTTTTATTTTTGATAATAAATAATAATGTTACAGAGATGTTTTTCTTTATAATGAATTAGGCCCAAATTTCAAACATAACAATTTCATACAAGTAAGTTATATACCACAAGATATATTTAATACTAAAGTACAATAGAAATATTGATTCTCTGTGACTTGCTATATTCCCCTCATCTCAAATAACTATTAATATATATATAACTCAATATGTATTTAGACTAGAGAATAGAATATATATGCGTGCTTTTATAAAAACTATAGGGTTTTTTTCCAAGAAATATAAATATTTCTTTTAGATAGTAAAAGCTAAAAAATTATGATACCTGTAATTGTGGAGGTTGTGTAATCAAACATGTTTGGATATTGTCAAATGATTTAGATTTTCTTCGTAAGAAAGACTGCGAAATAATCAAATGAAAAATATACATTAACCACAGATACTATTTGTAAACTAAAATATGTGACAGTTGGCAAATGATCACTGTTTATGTAACTTAATGAAACACAGAAATATTAATTAAAATACAGGTTCTTACTGATTTTGAAATCACTGACTTCATAGAGAGGAACAGAACTTAAAAGCCATCGATTAATTTAGAAAAGTATATAATGAAAACTATCTTATTTTTAAAACCTCAACTTGATATAACAACCCTGCTATGTTCAAGGTGCTATAATGCAAAGCGTGCCAGCTGATGTCAGTGGTGCTGGTGTATGTCAATGCACAATAGATATGCTGAGCCATGAATCCCCTTAACCATGGAGCTGCACTGGTTGGACCTGGGGCAGCTACTCTCCCCTGGACAGTCACTTCTAATCATGAGCAATCTCGACCTTTTACTCCAGGGGGCCACACAAATATTACAACTTACTGCAACAGCACCCAGACTGGTGTTACTGGTGTTAATTAAGAGTTGGAAAGCACTACTATACTAGAATGGAAAGTACCAAGAAAATGACATGTTTCATGCTCTCAAACAATATAATAATACAAATAGCAAAAAAAGAAATATCTATAATCAAAAATGACTGTGGCAATGACTACCCAGATGGCACAAATCAGATGCAAAGAGAATGTAGGAGAGGGAGGGATCCATTCTGAAAGGGGAGGATCCTGGATAGACCAGCTTGAAGAGCAAGTATATGAAAGGCAGCAGCATTTCCATAGGCTGAGAAGGGGTCAAGAGCATCCCAAGCCAAGGGATCAGCCTAAATGAACACAGAAAAAGTGTCAAAGTGCCAATAATTTTAATCCACAAGGAGCCTGGTGTAGGCAGAGTACAGAGTACATGGAGGTTACACAGAAGTAGAAGTATAATGGGGGAGGAACATAGAGTTGAGACCAGGTTATGAGACTTAGTTAAGTACTCAGACATTATTTGGTAGATGGAGTTATTAAGTTTGTTGAGACATGAGTGACACAATCATACCTGTGTTTTAAGAATATAGCAGGATGTCTTAGTGATAAATTCTCTGTACCTCAATGGCAATTACAGCAACAACAAAAATAAATGGAACTTAATTAAATTGAAAAGCTTCTGCACAGCTAAGGAAATAATCGACAGAGTAAATAGAAAATCTATAGAACATGATAAAATATTCACATATGATAAAAGGCTAATAACTAGAATCTACAAAAAAGTTAAATCAGCAAGAAAAAAACAAACAATTCCATTAAAAGAGGGCAAATGACATGAACAGAAACTTTTCAAAAGAAGATAGACAAATGGCCAATAAACATATGAAAAAATGCTCAATGTCAGTAATTATCAGGGAAATGCAAATTAAAAACACAATGAGATATCACCTTACCCTCTGTTAGAATAACTTTTACTAAAAAGTCCAGAAACAATAGATGGTGGTGTGAATGCAGAGAGAAAGGAATGTTCATACCCTGCTGGTGGGACTGCAAATTAACACAATGTCTATGAAAAACAATATGGAGATTCTTCAAAGAACTAAAAGTAGACCTGCCATTTGACCCAGCAATCTCACCCCGGGGTATCTACCCAAAGAAAAAGAAGTCATTTTATCAAAAGACACCTGTACTTGAATGTTTATTGCAGCACAATACACAATTGCAAAGATGTGGAATTAACCCAAGTGCCCATCAATTCATGAGTGATTAACAAAATGTGGTATGTGTTACTGGAATACTATTCAGCCATAAAAAGAATGAATTAATGCCTTTTGCAACAATTTGGATGGAACTGGAGACCATTATCCTAAGTGAAGTATCTAAAGAATGGAAAAACAAACACCGCATGTACTCACTGTTAAATTGGAACTAACCGATGAGCATAGATGTGCACAGAGGGAAGTAAAATTCAGTGGAAATCAAGCAGGGGGAGGTGGGAGGAGGAAGGAAGGAATGGGTGAAGACCCACCTAATGGGTACAATGAACACTATTTGGATGATGGGCACACTTATAGCCCTGACTCAAGCATTACAAAAGCAATCCATGTAACCAAAAACATTTTTACCCCCTAAAATTTTTGAAATAAAAAAAAGACAACTGAAGTTGAAATAATATGAAGCTTCTAAATTTGGGGGTAATACAATTACTAAAAACAAAACTAAAGTTAACACAAAATATACTTAGGATAAGCAGTCATCAAAATTCCTATTATCAAAAGCCATATTACACTTGTTTCAATGCCCAATATAAAATCCTTATACTTAAATCAAAATTGTTATTAATTTTTCAAATTTAAAATAATATGATAAAAATAGAATATGGCAGGGTGGATTGCAAGAAGCAGCTACTAAAAATGGGAATATCCAATAAGGAGGCGTAAGTAGTGCTACTACAATAGTCTAGAAAGTGCAAATGGCACTTTAGAAATCAGAAAAGCATCATTTGTGGATTTGGTTATTTTTAAGTGACAGTCACTGCTCTAGGTGTTGTGGATAAAACAGTGAAAATGAATGATATGACCCCAGGCTGGTGAGGAATAAAAAGATCAATCATACAGAACGACATATATTTGATAAGTACTGTAAAGAAAGCAGCAAAAGAGGGACCCATATTAAAAACATTACCCCCCCTCCCCCTAAAAAGTATTCCTCGACTGTATGGTAGCAAAGGAGGAGGCACAGGGACATATTTAACCCAGCTAACGGATACAATAGGAGTTTGATTTGTCCCAGGACAGTAAGACTCTCTACTGTGTGGCACTCAGCACCCCAAGATTCTATTCAGGGGTGTAGAGGGCTAAAGGCATAAGTGAGAGAAAAATAAAACTACTTCCTGTTTGTCCCCTATAAAGTTCAGGCCATTATTAAACCAGTTATATAAAATTTAATACCTCTCTTCTTCCCTCAATCTCTATCTTTTCTCCCCAATTGTGTTTATTACTTGATAAGCTGACTTGGATGCACTGTAGTGATATTAAAATCATGAATATGCCGTCTAGTCTCCATTTAGAACAATTGGTTTTACTCTGCTTCATGTCCATAAACAGCTTCCCCATTTGATAAAAAGACTCATAAATATGTTCTTTTGATCATTTAAGATCTAGGCAAGAATGAGTGAAAAAACTGGAAATTTTAGAAAAGCTCACAGCAGAGGTCCTGCTATTGATTAATGAATAGCATCTTCTGAGTGTCATAAAAACAGCATATTTGAGAAAAAGGAAATGTATATTTAGCAAAGATACAATTGAATGCTCTGAGTCATTTCCCAGAATGAGGAAGCACCAAGAAATAATTTCTGGAATTACTAGAAATAATTTCTGAACTGTAAGCAGATACAGTAACCAACCCACAATCAAGAACAAAAATTATACATACCTGAAAAGCTGTTTTGCTACCATTATCTAAAGTAATGATACTTTCTTTGCTTATAGATGAAAGTTTCTCAGTTAAAAGTTTGCTTGCTTGAACACCCTGTGATAAAAAGATAATGTTTTTAAATTATGTTTTAGAATGCTTTTAAAAGTCTATGATGACTGTTACCTCATAGTACATTATCACCAAAAGGGAAACAAATGAAAGGTGAAAGGGGAAGAATTCTAGAAAACATTTACCAGAAATGCATCCAACTCTAGCCACAGCCTTAGTATTGGGCCAAAACCTGCAGTTTGGCTTCAGTGTTGCCCATCATCCAAATGGGGAGTTTTACATTATTTATGACATCCTTAATTTTATGAGTGATCGATGATCCTGTGATCTCATATGTTAGCATTGAATCTATTTAGCATATCAACATCAGGATTATGAACAAGACATATTATCTAGATTTCTTGTCAATACATGACTATTCATTTTTAAATACAAGCAAGCATTCTAAATGAAAATTTCTTTAAATGCTTTATACATTGAATTCTATCCATCAATGAAACTACATATGTAAATTTATTGTTCTAAAAGCAATAATTATGATTATTATTAAATATTACTTTTCTATCTTGTAATAAGCAATTTGGATATGCAGAAACTAGAAGACCTAAATTTGACAGCCTGGTGGATTCATGATTAATTAAATCAGGCTGTTGCTTTATTTGTTTGCTAAAATTCTCAGGTGTCAAACAACTAACATTACAAATTTTAAAAATATTTATTGAATAAAAAATCAGATTTTAGAAGTATCATGTAATTATCACTGACAATGGAGAAGTCTACAGTAATTTAGGAATAACCAGCATTGAATTTTTGCCAAAAATCCTCTCCTATGTTATACCTGTATAAAGTAAGAGAATTATTATACATAGCAGAAAAGATACTTGGTCACTTTCATCATTATGCTTCAAAGACAAACTATTTAGTTTGATATACAAGAGAGGTTGGAACTATTGTCTCCTAGGCTTACATAAGTTACTGAAATATGATAGAATAATTGCTATTACATATTTAAAAGAATGCTTTTAACAAGGACAAAAACCTTAATACCATAATGTATAGATATCAAAACAACAGACTAACAGCAGATTGACAATAAGTGATTGCTTATTTTAAAAAGAGAACAAGGCTCATGTATTAGAACCTCGGAACTTGCCAAAATATTGCCTAAAATGATGTGCTTTGAAAGGGCAATTGCAGAGTTACTTACATGGTTCCCTTGAAAAAAATCCTCCTACTCTACTCCAGGGATATTGCTGAAATTGGTATCATGCAATAAAAGCTTGGATGCAGATGAAAATGGAAACACTTTGTTACCTTAGAAGTTGATTATGACTTCTGCTTCTAATTATGGCATTATAGGTAATTCTGCTAAGGACAACTAAGAGAGCTACATGTAATAAGAAAAATATCTTCAAAGCATCAGAGAGCTAACAAGATGAAGAGATAATGAGCCAAAATCTAGGAAAAGACAAAGACTTGGAAAGGCAAGCCCAGTATTCAAAGATGCTTCTGTTCTCAGAGTGTTTGCCAAAACAGCTGTAAATCTGAGCAGCAGATTTGGCAGTTTCCCAGTTAGTGAATAGTTAATATATTTTCTTTTCCTTCTGATTTTTATTAATAACATTTTCCTTTCTCTGGTTTATTTTATGGTAAGAATATAGTATATTAATATAATACATATAACATACAAAATATATGTTAATCTACTGTTCATGTTGACGGTAAGGCTTCTGGTCAACAGTAGGCTATTAGTAATTAAGTTTTGGGGGAGTCAAACTTATACATGGATTTTCAACTGTGCTAGAGGTCAGAGTCCCTAACCTCCATGTTGTCCAAGGGTCAACTAACTGTACATATAATAAAACACAATAAACCCAAATAATTTTCAAGAAAATAAGAAAAAGAAAAATATACATATAACAAGTGAGGAAACTAAAAAGAACAAAATTAAAGTAGGTATAAATTTTAAATAGGTCTAATTAAAAAATAAAAGTCACCCAAATGTATAGATTTGTTTTAATCTAATCATATGCCATTTATAAAAGACATATCTAAAATATAAGACTCCAGAAAAGTTAAGTATAAGGGAACAAATATTTAAATAAAGTAAAACTGGCAACAATGTATTAATAGCAAAGATAGACTCTAAGGTAAAAGTGTTTACTAAAATAAAGAAGCTCATTTCATAATTTAAAGTTTCAATTCACAAAGAAAGTTTATAATTCTTAATTTGTATGCATCTAATAACATGAAAAATCAAACAACCCTATCAAAAAGTGGGCAAAGGACATGAACAGAAATTTTTCAAAAGAAGACAGAATAATGGCCAACAAACATATGAAAAAATGCTCAACATCTCTAATCATCAAGGAAATGCAAATCAAAACTGCAAT
>CAUYPO010014312.1:0-35468 GCA_963574435.1 Cheirogaleus major
CTAAACAGGCTAGCATAACTCTGTATCTTGGATAATACATTTTTCTAGAAACACTGTCTTTGAATTCTTGGTGCTTAAATTAAGGGTAAGTACTAGTCACATAAACAAATTAATACAATGAATAGACCTACTAAGTATCTATAAAGCTTGTCTATAGGGTCAAGATGAAAACTAAACTCTTTAAAATTAAAATTCTAGAAAGAAGAAAAATGTAGGGCTATAATTTCCTTCCACTTATAAATAAAATGCTTTGCCATTTCTAAAATGTCACATTTCAACCTAACAAATAAAACACTGTAAGTTTTATAAAATGAGGAACTGGTAACTGATCTAGAATACTCCCAAGAACATACATACAGAGATGGCACCAATTCTTAACAATTTTCAGCAGTTCCACCAATTCTTACAAGAAATCTAAATTTCTAAAGATGGAGTTTGGCAATATTCCTTCTTTTACAAGAGTAAGATCAATTTAATTGCATAGGATGAATGCTTTAAATGGAGCTTGGCAGAATAAATTATTCCATTAAATCACTGTCAATCTTTTCTTTAAATCATTTTTCTTCTTCTTCTACATTGTGCTACCTTAAGGAAGGTTATGTATCTAAGATTTAGTAAAAGTCCTGGACAGCAGAGTAGATAGGGAAAGCTACTTTTCAAATAAACAAGTACAGAGTGATTATTCTTAAGAGAAAGCAAGACAAAATTTTCAAGAGAAAATATCCTTTGTCAAACAAACAAAACAATACATTGATTTAAGATGTTTTAAGGGCTACCCTTTTGAGTTCTATTAATAACATGAAATATACCTTTAATAACATGCAGTACACTTTTACATGGATTATAAGTGCTGCCTAATACAGGAGGGTTACATAACTAAAATGATTATTAAATATAAGGGGAAAGAATTTTTAGCAAAGGAATAAAGTGTATGTGTGCTAACCTGGGCAAGACCACATTCAATGTATGACCTTTGGAAAAATTGTTTCTTGGGTATGAAAGATATTAATTTGATACTATCTCACTAGCTTTCAGTGAAGTAAGTGTCCCAAGAAAACACATCTCAATAAGTGGAATATTAACAACATGAGAACCAATATAAAATTTATATTAATCAAAACATTACCTCCCAATACACAGATGGATATTATAATCTCTGTTTTGCTTGCTTTCATTGTGATATTGTACTCAGTAACTGTCCATCTCTACAATACAATATCAAAGAGATGTAAAGGCATGGGAAGCCACTTTTTAGGAAAATCTGTTCTCTCTGCCCATCTCCCCCTTTTTGGATTGTTTCCCTAGACTTTCATTTAAAAAAATTGTATGCTCCCTATACTTTCAGTAGGAGAAATTTCATACTTAGAGAGCATGTATTTGCCATTTGACATATCACCTGCCATTAGCACAAGACTTAACCATTTTTAGAACTAACTGTATTTAATATTTTTTCCCTGAAATTTCTAAATCGCCAATGCTTCAACAAACATAATCATTCATTTTGATGTCCTTTGTTGGACTGCAGATATTATAAATAGTTTCCTCTTTTCTTTCCTTCCTTCTAGTTTTTCTTGTTTGCTTTTGGTGAGTTGAATGCAAAGCCCTCTCCTAGGCCAGGAAGGAAGAACAGCTCTCTAAATAACAACTTTCTGTGGAAAAATCACTGCACAATTGGGTACTTCATATTACAACATAGGCACAGTTGTAACCAATAGGAAGAGTAAATTGTTCCTCTTTCTTATCTCTGACCTGCTCCCTGACAACTAGGACGCTTGGACAGAACCTTATTTCTCTCTTGATCACTATATAAGGAAGGTAAAAGGGTTTGTTTAATCATGTAAAGTAAAACCAGACTGTACCTACAAAAGAGTTGTATAGTTTAGACTGGAACTACAAAACAGTTGTCTAGTTTTTCCTGTGTTAGCATAAAAGCGAAGAAGCAGGGTTGGTCGTTAAGTCATAATTAAACATTAGCATTGAAGCAGAAACCTTAACTTACATTGCCACAAACACAATGTCAGATAAAATCCACAAAAATATTTTCAGCCAGCTCTGGTAGTCAGGAAATTCTTTTCAGAAGTGTTTCCTTTTTGGGCTTTCCCAGTTTATACTCAGCAATGAACTTAGAGACCTATTGTGATGTTTTATGTATTCCTTTTCTGCATATATACCATGTGATTCAAAACAGAATCCAAATTCTTCAACCCATCTTAAGTGATCTGATAAATTGTATCACAAGAGTCATTTCATCATGGTTCACAATGTACTTAAAATAGGAAAACATACAAAAGTAAAAGTAAAATCTTGATGTCAAATGAAGATCTCTGTGTATAAAGCATATTGATTAATGGCACCCAAGTGAGGATTGTATAATAACAACTTCATTCATTATATATCATTTAGTTTAAAAAATGATATACACACCCTTGCATTCTTAAACACACTCAACCACACACACACACACACACACACATACATACACATATATATACACACAAAGAACTTACACAATTTCATCGTTCTGGAATTCGAGCTCTCCACAGGTGTCCTCAAAGTCCTCCCCTCCACCTCTGGCAGTCCCTTCAATGGTTTTATAAGGAACGATAACATTTCCTCGAGCTCCAGATGTTCTCAACACTTTCACCTCCATGATGCCAATGCTCTCACTCACATGAGTCACAGGTTCCTCAAAAGTAAAGATGCCTGCATGGTCATCATCAAAAATAGTTACAGTGGCAGTGGAGGGAGATCCAAGGCAAGCAAGGGTAGAAATGTGATTGGCTTCCAGGATGCCATCTTCTGAAGCTTCAGAAGACACTTTGACATTGCTGAGATGCACAAGGAAATTCTCATCCTCCTCAAAGATATCATCATCAATAATGCCAACTCTGATTTCTTTCTGGGTCTCACCAGGCTTAAAGACCACAGTTCCTTCAGTAAATTCATAATCAGACCCAGCATTGGCAGTGCCATCCTCTGTTCTAAAGTCAACGAACACAGTGTTGGTCAAATCACCACCCCTGCGGATAATGGTCAGGGCCACCGTACCACAGTTCTCTAGACACTGATATGTCCCTTGTTCAAAGAAGATCTTACTAACAGGGTCATTTTCAGCCACTTCCGTGTTGACCTCGTGCATGCTAACAGCCTTCCTGGCTTGGTCAGCTGCGTGCCTCTTTAAAATGTTGCCAGCTCCAGTCATCAGGCGAGTAGCTTGAATTCGGTAAAATGCTCTACTTTTCTGCTGCTGACTTAGGACTTGGTAGTTTGCTAATTCTATTAATTGCTCGATTTCTTTCTCTGGATGCTTCTGCTTAAGTTCCTTCAGAATTCTAGCCATTTCTCGCCTAGCCTCTTCATCATCCTGGTCCCTCTCATCCACTTCCAGAACCAGAGCACCATCTAAGAAGTTGTCAACGTGAGAATTGACCACTTTCCCATCCATTTCAATTTCAGTCTTGGAAGATGGCCTGTCTCCTTCATGTTCAATAATCATTCCCCTCTGCTTGCCAGCCCGATACCTCTTGTAGACATACTTGTAAAAGAGAAGCCTCCTATCTGCCACCCAAGCGAACACAACACAGATGGGAAAGAAGAAGAAAGTAAGCAAACCTTCCCAGACTTCCACAACGCCAGGAGAGATCACGGACAGAATAATGTAAAGCCAGGTGTAGGCGAAGATGCTCCAGGCTGCCGTCACAAAGAACACACGCAAGTGCTTGATCTTCCTTGTCTCGCCATCGGGAACCACGTAAACACAAAGTGCAATAATGATGAACATATTGAAAGCAGCGCTTCCTACGATGGTGCTAGGACCAAGGTCTCCTGCAGTGAAGTTGTGGCCACACACTTCAATTACTGAAAGGAGAATCTCAGGAGCAGAAGAGCCCAGAGCCATCAAGGTCAGGTTAGACACCGTCTCATTCCAGATCCTCACAGTTGTCTTGGTGGTCTCTCCATTGGGTTTCTTTATGGTGATTTCTTTTTCTTGAGATGTGATGACTTCTATAGAGGACATGAACCGATCGGCTATGATGGAGACTCCAAGAAACATGTAGACCATGGCCACAAAATACACAGTAGCTCTAGCAATTTTGTCCCCAAAAGAAGGGTCTTGGGGCTCCCAAATGGGCAAAATCACCCCTTTCTTACAGTAATATGAGCCAGTACATTCACCGGTTTCATTTCCTTCTCCTTCAATTTCTGTCTCAGCACTTATATGGTCCACATGGGAAAACAAGAGAGCCACGATGACTAACAGACGAAATCCCATTGAAAAGGTGGGTGAGAGACTTAATCGCAGCATGTTGTACATGAGAGTTCCAGCTGTCACAACCTACTGGTAAAAATAAGATGGGGGTGGAGGGTGGAAAAAAAAATCACACCATTAGAGCCACATCCAAAGCATGATTAATTACTTATTTTTATTAATTTTACCAAGAACTTGTTTATATTTGACCATTACAAATGTATTCTAAAACTTCACTAGTAATTAAGCAATCCTTTGTAAAGTTTACAACTCAATTTCTCTGTGAATTTTCTATGTGTAGTTCCCATTCACTGAGCAAGATACACAATTGACTTATTAGAAATGGAAAGTTCAATTATAGCCTTGCCTTATTAAATACACATTTATGCATGCTAATAGCCAAGAAGAAAAAGAAACCAAAACTTTTGAAGCATTAAATAATTTCCTCCTTATTGCTAAAGCAGATTTTCTTTTAAATTTTGGTTAATACAACATCTTCCAGAAACTGTTTCTTTGCCAAAAGCACCTTATTAACATTGATGCTTTGAAATTCAGTCTCTGAAAAAATCCTACCAACACAAGGCCTGATGATTATCTTAAATTTTGGAGTACACTGTATTTCATGAAATCATGTCCTGTTCCACATTCACTTGGAAACAGAGAACTCTTCAAGCTTGCCTGCAATCAAAGCTCAATGGTATTTGTTCAAGAGGGGGAAAAATTCTGCTGTCATGCAATATTTCCACACATTAAGTACAGTTAGTTTTTAAAGCATGTTTTGATGAGAGCACATTTCCTCCTAATTTTCAGCCAACCCAGGTCTCCTGATACATTAGCAGCTGGGCATCTGGTTCTTCAAGCACAACCCTTCACATCTGTGTACAGAGCCTGCGTTAGAATATGCAGGACATTCACACCGGAAAGGGAGATAACCAGGCCTGGGCCTCATCATGGGTAAGAGCCTGGCAGGCTGTGAACTCAGCCATACCAGCCTTAAAATGTCCCTACTCGGTGTCAATGTCATACTTTCCGTGGTCATTCTAAAACACATATTAGTTCTGTAGAGGGTTCAAGTGACCAAAAACTGCAGGGCCAATAATTCCATCTAAATTAGCTCATGTGGCATAACAACAGTGTCCACAAAGTATACACATGATGACAGGCCGCAGGCCATCAGGGATGCGGCAAGGGAGTCACTGAGCAGCACCAAACTCGAGAAGCAAAGCAGTAGGCTGAGCTGCTGTAGCCCTCCCCACCGGCTTAAGTAAAACTCAGCTCAGACCTTACATCCTCTCTGCCTCCAGAACCTGTGAAGGGGGTGGGGGAATTGAAATAGAGGCAGGTCTCCTCCAAGTCAGGGTAGCTGTCATCTGGAAGGCCTTGCAGGAGGGACCAGTTATGATATCAGATAACACAGCGATAAGAAGAGGTCCCAAGTCAGAACATAGCCTGATGGCCTGGAAAAAGTTCAAAGAGGAGCTGGATTAGAGGCTTTCACAGCTTCAGGCTGGCTGACAGCCACCCCATGTTCGCCTACACTCTGGCTCCTGTTTGCTAATGATGGTCTATGCTGAAAACTACACCAGAGGCTAGGAGAACCCCTCTGCCTAGCACACCCTGGCAGACCCTTAGAGATCCCACCACAGCCTAAAGACATTTTTAGTTCATTACTATTGAGAAATAAGCTTCTTTGACATTTTTCTCATACCAAAGAAGACCAGTGGAGAGTTGAGAGTAGTAGATAGTTTACTTTCAATCTAAGTAAAAGACCAAACATAGAAGCACATTTTCAAATATGCGGAAGTTCACAGTCAGTATGTCTGCTTGTTCAGTCATTGCAGAGCTTTGGTGGGTTGTGGGATTTCTGCTTAAAGCAAGGCGAGATTCAACCAGGTTGCAAGAATAGAGGAAGATCTAGTTCCAACTCCGTTACCCATCCATTTATCCCAAAAATATTTATGCATGCTTAATATGCATTTTAGTTTGACTTGCCAGCTCTCTTCTGGGTCCTGAGAATTCACCAGTGAATAAAACAAAGTCTCTGTTTTCACCAAGTTTATATTCTAAAGGAGAGGAAATAAATAAATAAATATAAATGTCAGATGGTAAAAAGTGCTATGGTGTGTGGAGGGGAGCAAGCTAAAAAGAACTGGGAGTGTGTATGTGTGTTAGTATGTTCACACCCATGACATGCATGCTTTTATACTGGGTGATTAGGGAAGGCCTCTCTGGTAAGGTAACATTTAAACAAAATCCTCAAGTAAACAAGGGATCAAGTCTCATGGATATCTGCAGGAAGAGAATTCCAAGCAAGTACAAAAGTCCTCATGGGAACTGTGCTCAGCATAGCCCCAAAGGGCGAAGAAACCAATGTGGGAGGAGACCAGGCACGGGGAGGGGGGTTGGGGGTCTGGGAAGGGCTCTGAGTGGGGGCACTGAGGGCACCACACAGCAGTGGCCTTGATGGCAAAGGAGATGGGGATCACAGGAAGGGTCTAATCAGAGTGTGATGTGATCCAATTTGCCTTGTAGAAAGATGTCTCTGCTGGTTCAGACTGTAGGGGCAATATTGAAAAGGAGGAGACCAGCTTTTACCTACTATAATAAAATCTGATATATAAGTGATCCCACTGCCTGGCAGGTATACAAATGGTACAGTAGAGCTCTAACATTTAAAAAGGAGAAAGAAGTATTCATAGTGATCCTCTTGGAACATTAATTTAAAATGTCTTGGGAACCTATAAGGATCAGAAAGGTTAAATATTTGTAATAAATAATAGCACTGAACAGAGACAGTAAACACTGTCACCAAGACTGATATGAAGTGGTTATACTCCCTTCAAATTACTGCCAAATATCATCATTTCATTCTGTACATTTCAGCCAAAATGAAATTCCTAAAGTGCAGATCTGACACTCTGACTTCCTTAAAACTCTTCACTGGGTGCCTATTGCCCTGAGGAGAGAGCCCAAGTCACTCAACAGACTGTTCAAGATTTTGTATGATCTGGTCTCTGAGCTCCAGAATATGAGAGCTCTTTCCATTCCCTGAACAAGACAATACTTTCTCACCTCCAGGCCTTTGGAAAGTGTGTTTTCTGTACCCAAAACTATTTCGTTTTTTCTTTCTTAGAAGCAAGTTTCAAAATCACACAACAGCAAATTATAGTCAATTGCCTGAGAAAATAATAACATTAGATTCCATTTGTAAACACTGTGATAGACACTATATTAAATTTTGTATATGTATCAATTATTCCTAATATTTATTAATACAATAACCAGAATTGCTGTTACACAATTTCTAGTGTTATTATTTCCATTCTAGTCTACGTGAATAGCACTCTGTGGAGTTGTGCAATGCACAGTGCCCTAACAACAACCCTACATAGTAGACATAATTAGTCCATTTTCAAGGTGGGATAATTGAGACTTAGGTTAAGTACTCGTTGAAAGTCATACAGATAGTAAACCCTTCAACTAAGATTCAAACCCTTTTCTGTTTCCAAGACTGATATAATAAACCCCTTCATTGTATCATCCCTGATAGCGTGTGAAATAATCTTTGAGAACTACTGGGCTTGGGGTTGGACTGGCCCATTGGAAAACCTCTTGGCTTCTATGCAGGGTTACGAGGGCCTGGTTAGCAAAAGTCTAAGGACACTGGAAAGTGTCCAGTGGCCTGGTTTTTATCTCACAGATTAGAGACTCAAACAGACAAGCATCGATAACTGTGGTATAACATGTGGGCTGCCATGTTCTTAAGGACAGCTGTCCTTTTCCCTCTCTGGCCTTTTAGCAATTGCCTGGCAACCTCTTCCTGCAGACACTGTCACGGCAATCTCTTAGGTCAGCCAAGAAAAAGCCCTCCCCTTTATCCCTTCCCTAAGCCACATCTCACAATGTGTTCTTAACCAAAAGAGTACCAGCTGTATAAAGGTGGATGGGTCAGTAAAATTCCATCATCACTATCAGAGAAAAAGGAGAGGGCTTCCGATGTCAACTAAAAGCATCACAATTATATTGAAAAGATGGCATCCTTAAAATGCGTGAAATCAGTGGACACAAAACACTGATATAGTTTATTGGCCAAGAATCAACTGCAAAGAATGCTCTGGACTTCAGTCTCCTTTTTTTCTTAATTATTAAATTAATTCCAACTCCAAATGCTCATGAAGATGTGGGATAGGTATTATCTAAGTGTGAGTCCTTCATCCTTTTGTCTCCTTTCTTTCAGGGTCTTTCCTCTATCATCAGACTCAAAAAGTTCTATTAATACTTAACGCTCCCCATCTGCCCTTAAATATATATTTCCATTAAACTTAAGCAGGCGGATAAGAAGAGAAGGTACAGATATGTTGGTTTGCTGCCTGGGTTTCTCACATTCTGCCTTGATCTGCTGATTCAAGGGATACGCCGCTTTTTATGGTGGATTCAGATCAACTCTTTGTCTACAGCCAGTGCTCACTTAGGAATATCCATGACATCACCCAAATGAGACTGCAGCATAGTGTCAAGAATACCCGAATTATCTTCTGCTCACTGTTTATTTTAAAACGAAACAAACAACTTCATCACTACAGATTACGGACCTGAATGGCACTGACAAAGGATGGTAAAAAAAATACCCAGCTGTGAGTAATTCGGCCACCAGTGTGGAAGGGAGAGGTCACAGCCACAAGGAATAAAAACACATGTCTGCAAGGCGGATCTTTACCAACCTCCCTTTGTAAAGGTTGAAGAAGAGCGTTTACAGAGAAGAGGTCTGAAGAGTAGTTAGGCAGCAGAGTATCTATTCCCTGCAGGAAGCGATAGCCAGTTTTCACTATCAAAGAGGACCTGACTCAGAGCAAAGGAATATGCTGGCATTCCCACCAGCCCAGCGTGTTGGACGAACTGCCTAATAGCATCCTGTTGATTGGCATCTGGGGTTATTCCAACGAACTCCTTGACTCGCCTTCATCAGGACCTGGAATTCCTTTCTATGTAATTTGTGCTGACTGAAGGCCTTAAAGCTAAGCAATTAATCTGTTTCTAAGGCAACATAAAAGCAACCATAAATCCCTATGCACTACCAAGGCAAGCACTTCCAAATGCTTCTAGACAAAACGATGACGCCGTAGGATGAAGACTTCTCTCATTTGAGCACTCCATCGAGAGTGAAAATGACTGCCCTGACCCGCAACCTCAGGCTACCCAGACCACAACCAGACTTCAGGAAAAAATTTTGTTTACACAGAGATTCTCCACTAGATCTTTTTTTTTTCTTTTTTTTCCAGAGTTTCCTTTCTGCTGTTGATAAATTGGGACAGATCCTAAATGGGCCAGGCTGAGAGAAGTCATGTGAGGGGCTCAAGCCCTTCTGCCTAAACACACAAAACTAAAGTCAAGATCCTGTCCTAGGTCAGAAAACACCCACCTAAACTGTTGAGCAAAGGAAACAACTGGGGTAAGGGTCAGGCAATGTGGCCAAAAAAAGAAAGATGGATTGAGGATATAGGATAATGAAGTTGTTGAAAAGTCATGAGATGTATTCCTTGGCCCTTTTCCTTACTTTATTTTTCTACATAGCACTTATTTTTTCTATGTTATATAATTTATTCAATGGTTCTGTTTATTGTCTTTCTCTCTCTAAAAGATGTAAACTCTGTAAAGGCAGGGATTTGTGTTTTGTTTTGTTTTTTTTTCACTCATATATTCCCAGTTCCTAGAGCAGAGCCTGGCACACAGAAGATACACAACATATGCTTACTGAATGAATAAAATAATTATCATAGGGTCATGTGCTGATTCACCAAATACCTGGTAGTGAATCAGAATCTGGGAATTGGGCCTGGACATCTGCACTTAAAGATGCTCTATGTGTGAAATGGCTGCCTCCTAACACGGGCAGAGGTCAGGGTCAGACTGAACAACCAATGTCAGTGTCAGATGGAGGAGAGGAAATGTGATTCAGGCTGGAACAAATGATCTCCAGAATAAATGGAGGACCTGGGGACCTGTCATCTTCCCCAGCACCTGGGTATGGGTTCTCCTACACAGGTCAGGCTTGTTGATTTTACCTGCTCTGTTAAGAGAGTCCTGATACTTTGGACACACTCAAGGATGTATATCTTCCCCTTCTTTCAGTACCATTAAAAGACATGTGATCAAACACCAACCAAAAATCACCTTCATTATAAAGGCTCTATAGAAGGGAAAGAGCACCAGGAATTTAAATTTAAATATACTAATTATTCATGCTAACACAGAAATGTGGGTAGAAGGAAGAAAACTGGAGAAGAGAGAGAGTCTTCCAATAGAAAATAAATAAAGAAGAATTCAGAGGGAAGATGCTCTCATAATTGTGGGCTCCACATGAAGTCAGCCAGGCTTGTCCTCAGATTCGTTATGCCACGGCCACAGAGCAGGGTTTCAGGGCCCCACCTGGGGGCATGGATAGCAATAATGACCGAAATCACAGAGCATTTGCTTCGCCCCAGGTGCTAATTACTTTGTATTCACCATCCCTGACCTTTCTGACAATACTGCAAGGAAGGATTATTGAAATAAATAAATAGTTATTTTGCAAATGAGAAAAATAAATGGTTCATAAAAGTAAATTTGGCTGAAGTCACGACGACTTAAGTGACAGAACTAGGATTTTAATCCAGGCACTTTGCATTACACCATAATGATTTCCAAAATGGCAGGACTTTTTTGCTTGTTTTCACTGCATAGTTAACAATACTTGTTCTTTGGGGACAAAGAGCTCCATATTTAAGTACTTTACCTCCCATGCTGCCCTTCCTTCCTACTTGAATTAATGTTTGTAAGTAGCCTTATCTCAAGGACCTTACATGTTTTTCACTTCTGCCTTATGCCTCCCCCTCCCCTCAAGTAACAGTTCTGTAAACACTCATATTCATCACGTAGCAAGGGAAAGACGATCCATTTGAGGGATCATCAGCTGAAGTCTGAAGTCTGAAATCACTCCAAAGTCATGTAATTGACTCGAGGTTTTTCCACTTGGTCAGGAGAAAAGAAAATGGAGAAAGAAACTCTAGCGGCCAGCAAGCAAAGCTAAAATAAAAGAGGGAGTTGGACAATGGGTGGGAGCCAGGGAAATGGTATACAATGTTGCTATAACAAGGGAGTTCATACTTTCCTCTAATGGCAATGAATCCATATTTTTTCAAGAATCTCAATGTAGCTCACAAACTTACTGTCTTGGGGTCAAGACTTTTTTTGTTAATTTTAATTTTAAATGGGTAAGTGATCCAAGGAAATGTGAGGACAACACATTCATTCATGGTCTCATCTGCCAAGCTTTTCTTAGCCACTCATATGTGCCAGACACTGTGTCACAAAGACGAGTAAGATATGTCTCCAAAGAAGCTTTTATTCTAGTGGGACATTTCCAGAGTGAAGGAGTGAGTACCTTTTGTGGACGACAGATCTCTTCCATTACTAGAGAATCATAGAAGAGACTTTCCTAGAATTTGAACAGTGGCACTGAATACTCAAGTAGACTACCTAATTCCCAGGTTAATGTACCTGGGGTTGTGGATTAATACTACCAGGGTTCTAGAAACCTCAAACTGCTCAGCCTATGGTCCTGCAACCAAGAGATTTCAAGTATAACGGCCTCCTTGGAACATCTTCCCTGTACTATGTGAATCTTTCAGGGTACTCTTGATGGACAATGGTAGCTATTTTAGGTAATAATTTGTTCACCATCAACCCTGAAGAGAAAGAGCAACCATTTTTTGATGTCTGACCTTACCCAACTGAAAAAGAATGAGGTCATAGGCGTGCTTTTATATCTAGGTCACCAAAAAATATTTCCTACCTAAAAATATTTTGCCCACTAGTCTGTTGACATTTAACCTTGAGGAATTTGTACATAGAGAGAAATTTGAGCTCTCTCTACATTTCTAGTTCTGGAGGGAGTAGACCCTTCTTTTATTCATCAGGCACCTATTGAATGCCCTCTATATGCAAAGCACCACAGACACTGGTGATTGCAAAGATGATTGACATATTCCCTGCACTTAATGAATTTACAGACTCCAAGTAACGTTACTCAAATGACCCTTAATACAAGGAAGAATATGAAAAAATCCATAAAAGCAGAGGATAAGAAGGACGGCAAAAGCTGGAGAGGGTAAGAAGACATTCCAGAAGGAAAAAATGATGTGAATAGAGGTACAAAGCAGTGCTTCTTCAACTTCAGTTCACCTAAGAATCACCTAGAAAACTCATTAAAATGCAGCTAACTGGGCCCTATCAGATATACAGTTGAGGAACTCCTAAAGTTGAATTTAACAAGCACTGCAGGTGATTGTGATGTAGGTCCTCTTGGCAGCACCCTTGAGAAGTATAGGGCAGAAAGGCATAAGGGTGAAAACTGAGTAGAAGGGTACAACTGGCACCAGGGTATGGGGCATGTTTAGCAAACAGACTGGACAACAGAGCACCTAAATGAGGTGCTTGAAGAAAGGCAGTACCTGAAAATCAGAAGACAGTACCTGTTCTAATATCAGTAAGATGTAGGTGTGAAATGATATGTCAGACAGGCTTCCCTCCTCACAGACTGGGACTTAGGCAAGAACAAAATAGAAAGCTCCTAAGTGAGTGTGTGTCTGGGAGAAGGGGGGACTGGAGGGCAGACAAGGATGGACCCTAATAGGAGATCACAGGAGCCCCAACAGGAAAGATTAAAGCCCTGGAAGTAATTTCTGAAAGTACCTTCTTCATAATGTTACTGCAGGTTAGTTCTGCCTTCTCCAAGCAGAACAGGCAAGGTTTGTCAGCACGCTACATTGGCAGATGGCAAAGACTCAGGATAAACTGACATCTTCAGAGACCTATCCAGTTTCCATACCTAAGCCCTAAGTAGTAGTAGAAAACATGCAGAAACATGAACCCCAAACTGGACGCCTTAGGTGGTGAGGAAAGCTGCACTCTTTAAATTATAGCCTCTTTAGAAGGCATCCCCTACTCTCCCTCTTCACTTCAACTCGAGAGTAAATCTTTGCAACTCTCTCTTTCTGCTCTCTAGTCTGCCTTTGTAACTGGGATGTTTAATATAGAATTCAATCGCAAGTTGTGTGATAGGAACATCCAGAATGATTTGTTTCCTTTTTTAAAAACTCTTCTTTAACAAGGAAAATGCCAGTCATGTGAGCAGAGGCTGGTAAATTTCATCAGCTTTTTCCCTGAGTCATTAAGCTACATCTTCAACTAGATAGCCTTTCAAGAGAGGGAACCCCATCAACTTGAGGTTTGCAAGTCTTTTACATTTTCCTAAATAGTCTCAAATCACAGTCCTTGAAAGAATAAGATGTTCTTGAGAAGAGCAGAAGTAGAAAGTAAAAAGAAATATTAAAAAAAAAAAAAAAAGTCAAGCTGGTAGATGCTCGCGTAACGGTGACCCTCCATCAACATTCTATGCTACAATTTTCTAAAGCTCCTGACAATATACTCAGTGGCACGGCTCTAACACAAAGTGTATATGTACATGGAACCAGTAAATTTTAAAATGGAAGTTGGATTAGAAAGGAGCTAGTCAAATCTCATTATTTTGAGTAATAAATGGAATGTTGGTGGCTTATGAGAAAACACGAAATTTTTACAATTTCCTGAGCACAGTTTATGAAAGATACAGTTTCTCTACCAGATAGGGTATCCAGTGAATATGTTCTTTAAACCAATTCTGTATACCTGTATGTGAAGAATTATTTAAATATCAGGTTAAATGTTGTGGTTTTAATGTTAGTAACTATGCTGAAACTGGTATATTACTGTCTTTTTGTGACAGGTGAGGATTGCAATGGATGCAGATTCATCTATCACAAAGGTAATCCTGAGAGAGGCCATGGAACAAAGTAGAGAAAATTAAGTCTATGGAAAAAGAAATGCTAACCATTTAATTATTTAAATAGCAAGAGAAGATTAGCTCTGCCTATTAAGCCTTTGCTTATGCAAGGATTGTTTTTATCAGTATCAGTGACCAATGAGCGAGCATTCATTCACTCATTCATTCAACAAACACTGAATATCTGTGATGTATCTGGCAATGTGTGAGGCTTTGGGGCTAGAACCATGAGACAGACAGACACAATCTCTCTCCTCGTGTCATTTATTACCTAATTGGGAAGACGGACAATAGATGTTAATTTAAATTATTACCAAAATATCCAATAATTATTAACTATGAAAAATGCTATAAAGGAAAAACACAGCCCTCTTAGAATAAGTAACAGAGGACCTGCCCTATAGGGTGTTAGGGAAGGCTCTGCTGAAAAAAAAAACATCTGAGCTGAAATTTAAAAGACACTTAGCAGGAAACCAGGCAAAAAGTTGTTGGAGTGTTCTTACCCTTCTCTGCAATAGGATTGTTCACAGACCTACCTTCTTAGAGATGCTGGGGTATGAGATCATCTTTGGAAAAGACTGAAAGTAGCTTCTGTAATTTACAAGGCTTTTTCCCTCTGAGGTCAGATCCACACAACTGCAGTTAACTGCATTCTACAGGCTGCTGGGGTCAATGCGGTGGAAGGAAGCTTTACTGGTCTAGAGGCCAAAAGAAATGAGTGCTGGTTTCAGCTCTACTGACCAGTTACACGTCCTCGGACAAGTCACTTTCTTTCTCTCAGCCTCATCTGTAAAATTGGGGAATTCTGCTGACAATTTGCATCAGTGATATTCTAATCCCACACTTTGGCATTCAGGGTCAGCCATAATACAGGACCTATCCAGCTTTACCCATTTACTGTTAGTCAATCTATTAGTGGGTAGTCAGCTGAGCTGCTACATGAAAATTACCCAAATATGCACCGCATTTTCCTTCCCAGTGCTTTCAGACCTGTCCTCCATGATCCATCTCAAATGTTAAATTTCCCCCTATAAAACTTTCATTGCTAGGAAGTCCCTTAAGAGTCATCTAACTTTGCCCCCACCCTTTTGCCCACAAAAAAACCTCAGCCCTGATAATTTAAAAGACCTTTCAAAGCCACACATCTCAGAAGTGACAGAGCTAGGCTCTAAAACAAGGTCTCTGAGTTTCTAGGTCATCTCTCTTCACACTACACTAACACCAATTGCTAGGATTCCCCAAGCCCACTAATGTTGTTTGTATTTGTAACTCTCACGATCTACACTGTGCATCAGGAGTTGGCAAACTGAGATCAGTGGGCCAAATTCAGCCCATCACCTGTCCTTATAAGGCCTACAAAATTGAAATGTTTTTACATTTTTAAATGATTGAAAAAAAATGAAAAAAGAACATTTCAAGACATGAAAATTATGTGACAAAGTTCAGTGTCCATAAATATTAATAATATTTTATGGAACACAAAGCCTTGTCCATTCATTTATGTATTTTCTATGGCTGCTTTTTGTTACAACAGCAGAATTGAGTAATTCTGACAGAACCTATGGTCCACAAAACCAAAAATATTCAATATACCCCACTCAAAAATCAGTTTTCTGATCTTTTATATGTCATTATTTGTGTACTTATCTTCCTTCACCTTCCCATAACAACCCCCCCCACACACACACACAACCAAGTAGCATATTCATGTATAGGGACACAGGCAAGGACAAGGTGCTCTCTCTCACTAGCCATCTCTCAGGTAATAAGTCAACCCTTACTGAGCACTCATGTGCCAGAAACTGTTCCAAATGTTTTGCTAGTATTAATTTATTGTTCCTCACAAAACCCCATAAGGCTTTTTACTATAATTATTCCCATTTAATAGATGAGGAAAGTGAGCACAGAGAAGGTAAGTAACTTGTACAATGTCAAATACACCATCTGTTGAATTCAAAAAAAACGTTATAACTATCATGAATATGCCCACTGACCTCAGAGATCTTTAGTCTGAGAACCCTATGGGCCTTCAATTTTGTTAGTCAATATCCTCAGACTTGAAGAAAAGTCATGGTTCTCTTTCCATCCTAAAGAATCCTTGATAGACATTATGGGATTCCCAAGGCCAAGAAACACAGACAAGTTTCTGGAGGCCTTCTACACAGTCAAAGAAAAAAAGAAGATGTGACTTTGGTGAAATGACTTCAGAGTTAGAGATCTGTATTCTACTGTCTTCTATCTTGCCATTACAAAGTCATTTAATTTTATATGGACTCCACTGCATATTTATAAAAAACAAAGCAAAAAACTAGATGAAGTCTAATGTCTCCTCCATTGCTAACTGTGGTCTTAGCAATGAGGGCACTGACAAAGAGAAGCTCTTAAAAAGAGCCACTGGCAGCTGCATGTCCTGGGAAAGAAAGACAGGGTCAGGGGAAAAGAACCATCGACTTTGCCTAACACCAACTCACAAATTTCAGCTCTAGGGGGCCTGCAATCCCCATCATTGGAAAGATTATTTTGGAAGAGTGACTTGGAACTTCTGAGAGACACTTGATGGGCACACCTCTCCAAACTCTGTCTGATGCCACCCACAGTTGGGGCTCTAACACAGTCTGCAGAGGAAATTTAGGTTGAGGTGTAGAGTTAGCAATGTGATTCTCTAAACCTGCTGCTAGGACTGGATGCTATATATCGAGCAGAGGAGAAAACAAAAGGGTGGCCCTGGGTCCTGTGCTTCAAAGGGAAGTAGAAGAAATGAGAATTTAGAGAAGCTCAAGAAGCTCATGGGGGGAGGGGGACACACCAGAGCCATTTGGTGCTAAACAAATAAACAAAAACCACCTGCAATGGTCTGGGAAACACAGTCATCAAATTTAGGGAGGAACAAGCTGACAGGTGGTCTGCCCCATTTCCTCACCTTTGCCGACGTTCATCCTAAATCTTGGTTTCAACTTTAAAATACACTTTTGCAATGGCTTATGCTATCATTTCTTCCACATCCACAGTTGTTGTAGCATGGTCCTGACTGGGACACAGAGGGGATTTGAAGCGTCTGGAAATGACCCTAACATTGCTCCAGGGTTGCCCTTGTCATACATTAGCTGGGGGTGGTTTACATGTTTCAAAAATGGCTAGGCTTTACTTGTTTTCAAAATGCTTTTCACTCTTCGTGAATAAATTAAAATGTCTCCTCCTCCATGAAACCACATTCAATGTTCTCTTTTAACTCTTCCTGTTCTCTTCCTTTTAACTCCTACAGCATTTTGCTCAGTTGCAATGTAGTGATCTATCTCATTCAGCCCTGTATTTCAAGTACAGGTGTTCTAGATCACGATATCCCCAAGAACAGTGCACAAAGAGCACAGCTTTTGGACAGCGTCTCTTATTAACCATCATTTATTAATTCTTGGACAAGTTATTTAGCTGAAGCATAGTCCCCATCCTTAAATCAGGACAATGATAATTCCTTGTGGGGAACTCAGGAGCATGTAATGCGAAAACATATGCAAAGCACCTAGATTATTCCCTGGCACATAATGAACACTCAATAAATGTCAAATAACTTTTCTTCATCAGCTGCATTCTCTGAAAAGCCTAGCACAGGGCCTTGCATACACTCAGTGCTCAATAAGTATTATGGGTTGAAGTAAATTGCTGAATCACTCACTGCCTTGTCTATTTGACTTCTTCTCTTATTAGATTCAACCAGGAAATTATGAATTGTTCTAATTTCACATGCAATAACATCTACAAAGTGATTACTCTTTCTGTATTTTTTTTTTAAAAATTAAATGGACTCTAATATTTACATTTATTTTCCTAGATGTATCGCATGTACAAGAAACCATTTGTCCAAACTGATATCACACTAGCATTTTCTAGGTTACAGGTATGAATACGTATTCCAAAATGACATAGTAGAACCCACTCAAGATTTCGAGGCTATCACTTCACTGTAGGCAAAATATTTTGCCCATTTCTCAGAAGACTTAAAAAGGCAAATTTTCAAGAAAGGATCAAATTTTTGTTACCTTTGCTTCCCCAGAAATAAAATTTCTGAGAATTTATCTTTGCCTCTGTCTGGCTACTCTCTACCTGCTTCCATAAACAGCCCCATTTCTAGGCACTGACATGCTTCCCGCTTCCCCACCTGAATGGCCCTTTGAAAGCACTAACTGGGCGGCAACCTAGTCTTGAACCTCTTTCACTTCTTTTGCAACTTGGTGTGTTCCAGGCCCTCAGGATTTATACCCGCCAGCTGATCTGATAAACCAATCCAAGCTCAAAAATAATCACCTGCTAATGGTTCGTGAGAAGCAATGGCAATGGCAACTCTTTCCCAGGCAATATCATTGCATTTTATTTGGAACTACTAGATAGAAGTTCTTTATTCACATGAACGGCTCTAATAGTGAGAATTTCAGATCCTATATTGGCCAAAGGATAAATGCTTTAAACCTGGGAATGTTTTGTCCATCTGCAAATCACTTTTTAGACTGCTGCCTATTATACACTTGCCCTTGACCACAAAGATATTTTCTTCACTTCAGCTGCCATTCAGGGCTTTTGTCCTACCATATGTTTGCCTCCTTCTCCTGAAATTGCTTAGAAAGTTTCATGTAAGGTAAAAAAAAAAAAATGTAATTCTCTTAAACTTTTGTCTGTCTTGTTACTGTCTACACTCTTTCTTGGCTGGGCAGATCACGGGACAACTGCAAATGCAGATACAAAACAGAGTTCAATACAGAGTTGCCACTAAAGAGAACTCACAAAAAAACACTTGAGCTAGCAAGAGCTGCTAACAACTGCCCTTCCAGTTGAGTCAACACACTGGAAAAAGGCACCAGATCTCCTCATTTGTATACTGAACTGCTTTTCACGAAAACTTGTCAGCAAGGGTTTACCCTAGAAGTCTCCAGTTTGGAAAATGAGCTGTTTAATTTACAAATATGACTACGAATCTAATAATTGATTAGTTTAAGTGTTCAAAATATGTGTTGTTCAAAATGTATTTTATGATATATGTTTGTGTATGAGAGGCCGGGAGGGAGGAAGGCAGGGAGAGAACGAGAGAAATGAGAGAGAGAGGGAGAGAAAGAGAGAGAGAGATCTTTTGGAAGAGAAAGAAAGAAAACTGAAAATAATCCCACTGCACTTAATGAGGCCCCACTGGACTATCCCTGAGTCCAAATCAAAATCTCAAAGGCAGACACTGAAAGCTCACATTCCCAGAATCTAGTCCATCCCAACAGATCAGAAAACACCCAGCATTTACTTCCAATAAATCTCAACTATATCTCCGAGGGAAGGAAATCCCTTTGTTCAAAGAGAAAAGTGAAAACAGCTAGTTCAGCAACCCACTGGCTTGGTTAGCCACAGATTAGAGCCAAATGATAGACAGCTAAGGCAGTTGTAAGTGATGGTAGACAGCATTCTGGACTCTAGAAAAGTCAGGGAGAATATTTGCCACAAGAGGGAGCAGTAGAATATGGTCAGAGGGGAGACTATTTGGTGGAGGTTATGATGAGGGGTGCGCAAAGCAGTAGGACCTCTAACTATGAGGTACAGGAGGTTAGGGTGAAGGGTCTAACCATGAAGTATGGAGGATATTCGATGATGTTTTAGCAACAGACATTTACCCTTGGAGGCCAAAAACAGGATGAAAGGACTAGAAAGAAGAGGGAAGTAACAGCACGTTGATTCCTAAATTCTTAGCTAATATAAAGTGACAGTTCAATTTTTATTTGAAACCAACATACACCACTACTGAAAAAAAATAATAAAACATATAGCATATGTGCTCTAAAATCCTCTTCCAACTATGTATTTATTTTTCAGATTTAATTTCAATTTCAGTTTGGATTTTGTTTATTTCCATGCTGATAGAGCAGACTGCTTCCTACCTATATACTATTCTCCCTCTGCCTAAGTCACCATGGAGAAAAGGCTTGTCTCACTGAACCACAACATAAAAATCAGATGTTAAAATGCGCTTACTTTGAGACAACCACATCCATGAGCTAAATGAATGCTTTGGCTTGCTTTTTAAAGAGAGAATGCAACTTCATTAGATCTGCAGAGCTTTTCTCATCATTTACTTTGTCAAAGAAATAGATTAAGTACTAAGAGGGAAGGAGCCATGCATTTACTTTGCAAGATAAATAAAAGTCTATTTTTGTCTGGTAAAAAACATGTTAAATATAGCTTGTTAACAAATGCTGAAGCACTCTTGGAATATATTTTATTTTTTCAAAACATAGTAAGCTTAAAAGAGCAATTAACATAATTCCTGCAAATAGTCCTGTAGGTGTTAATGAGTATACCTCACCTTCCTTTTGTAATTTTATTTGGAGTTAAAGCACTGTTACTGATATGCTCTTTCCTCCCCTTCATGGTCAGCAAAAGGGTTATCTACTTCTTAATCTTAATCCAAAATGATACAATGGAAACCATTAAATAGTAATAATAAAGTAAATAGATAGGTAAGTAGCTAGGTAGATAGATAGCACAGCCTTCATGTTCTTTTAGTTCATTACTCTCCTCTTCCAGCCCCGATAAGCTTTCAAGACAGAGTAGATTAAGTCTGATTGTCATGGACACTGTTACATCCTTTGCAGCCCTGCTCAGCTCAACAGTGAATAATGGTTTACCTCTGCCCAGTCCTTTTTTGTTGTTGTTTTTCTAGGAATTCATCATTCCATTTTTAATAAAAGACAACAGCCATTTTAGGGGGAAAAAATAGGGCTCCTTTTATAGTAGGTGGGAGCAAGCTTAGCCAAAGAGCTCTGAGATCCAAATGGAATCTTTCAAGCAGGAAGCATTTGTAAGACGAAAACCATTTAAGAACACACATCTTGCCTCTTGATGAAATAAGTGGGTCCTCCCCCACCTTCTCACTCACAAGGCCCCAAAGATGGAGCTAGCTCTCCCTTCCTTCCTCCTGCTTTCACACCCGCCTAACCTCCCAATTAAGCAAGTTTAGCAAACCCAGAGAGCTAAATCCAAGTAACACAGGATTTGAAAGAGGAACCTAAAACCAATCATCCCCCTTCCGGCTTTGTCTTCCTATCTGAAATGAATGAAACATCTAGATTCATTTTCCTCCTTCCTTTCCTGACTTGCTGCAGGAGTAGCTTTGAGAAAGAGAAACCATGTGTGTGTTGGGGGCGCATGAAGAGGGGGAGGTACACTTTCAGAATTCCTTCCTGGTTGCTCCTCCTTTCCCCTAGGAATTCTTCACACAAGTCCCTGATTGTGGATGTTCAACTGCTCCTATTTGGAGACACTCAAGCAATGCCTTTAACCAGATCTGATCAGAAATCTCCACCTACTCAGCTAGAGACTCCTCCATGATCAGGACGCCTGTACTGTCTTCACCACATCTGTCATTTTTTAAAAAGCTTCTTCCACTACACCTCCCACTGATATCCTTTTTTCTCTTTTTAGTCTTTACACCTCCAGCAGGACAAAGTTTGTATTGTCATATTCACAACCACTAGTAGCTGACTAGCAGGAGAGGTAGAGAGCGCCTTCAAGGAGCCAGGCTAAGGGGGTTAACAAGATACCTAGTGCAAAGCATGACTTTCTTTCCAGTGACTGCGGACGACATGCACATTGCCCTCTTCCAAAAATTCTTTGTTAAATTTGATCCCCTCTCCTTTCAACCCAACCACTGTCACTTTGTCTAGAGAGGGAAATACAAATTGCCAGCCCAAGCCATTCATCAAATAGCAAGAGAATACATGGGGGAGGGGGATTTAAAGAATCAAGGATGCCACATACTGTCTTTTCAAAAGCGTCGCCTGGGGCGGATTTGGTTTCTTTAGCCAACTGTCCAGCTATCAGACCTCCCTCTTCTTCATTAAGGAGGATCCAAAAAGGATATCTTCACATCTCAGAACACAGACCATTTCCCCAAGAGCCAGCAAAGCTCCAGAAGCAGATAATGCAGCTGCAAAGTTCCCTTCGAATCTGTCGGGGAAAGATGCCTGTGTGTGCAGAATCCCCAACGCACACCACGGCACAGTGGTCGCAGAAGTGGACCCCACAGCCTGCTCCCCCCCTACATTTCTTCTTTCTCTGTCCTCTCTGCCCTGACCACACCTCCCTCCTCACCGCAGTTCACGCTGAACCTGCACCCGGCGCCCGCCGGAAAAGAAGGGGCTCGCAAGTGTGGCCTTGGGGAAGACCCCAGGGATTACCGGGAGGAGGGATGACCGCGGAGAGGAGCCCAGTGGGTGGGGACGCCTGGATCCCCAGCAGCGCTGCATTCCGGGTGGACTTAGCTCTTCGCGCCCTGAATCCTCGGAGCCCAGCGCGGCGCAGGGTGCAGCATCCCTCCTGGGCAGCCCTTTCTTCCTCCGGCAGCCCGCACTGGCAGGCGGGCACCCTCACGCCCAGACGCACCAGCCCGAGCAATTTCACTCCAGGAGAAGAGCGGACACCGAGAAAAATGTGCAGGCGCGCACTCACCACACAAACACACACACGCAATTGAGACCGGTCGTTTGCCAGAGCGGAGGGAAGTGCCGCCTTAGGGACAGCAAATGGAAAATAGTTCGCGGTATCTGACCAAATCCCTTCAGCTTGCCCACCCTGAGGTCCTACCTGGCTCGGGGACTGTGAATGGATTCTTCCCCCGGTCCTCCACGCTAGTAGCAGATACACTGCGCTCCCTCCTTTTAAAGAGCTGCGGATCAGGAAGAGGTCGCTCCCATCTTCTGGGGGAAGCACAAAGCAGGCGGCGGCGGGCGGACTCCCGTGCAGCTCCGGCGCGAGCGGGAGCGGCGGCGGCGGCGGGCAGCGGTGCGCGCGGGCGGGAGGCAGGCGCGGAGGCCGCGAGGCTGGGAGGGCCGGGGCCCGGGCGGCGCGCGCTCCCCCTCCCTCCCGCGCACACTCGCCGCCCGCCGCCCGCGTCCGCAGCCTCGCACTCGCTCACACGCGCGCTCGGGCCCCCGCGCGCCCCCCGGGCTCCCTTGGCGATCGCGCGGGGGGAGAGCCGGCGCCTTTCGGGAGCACCGAGCCGGTGAGGAGCCCTTCCAGCCTCCCGGCCTCCGCCGCTGAGAAGCGTTTCCGATTTCCTCCCGGCTGTCGGCCCTGCAGTGCGTTCCGGCCGCGCGCTAGCGCTCTCTCCCGCACCCAGCCCATCGGGGACACGCGCAGACAGGCGCTGCAACTTTTCTGGTCAGCCCTCCTCGCCTCATCCACTGGCAGAACCCTGACCCCAGCTCGCCTCCCGGTTTCTCACCTCTGACTTTGTTAATCTAGCTATCGTTCGTCCTCCACTGTCCACCCTTTTGCCAAAGGAAGCTATCTTTTCGCAAAGGGATCTGGGGATATAGCAATGATTTTTTTTTTTTTCCCAAATCCTTACTCCGTGGCTTTCCTACATACCAGCTATGCACGACAATACGCTAGCTACTAGATGCTGACACAAGCAAATAAGGATTTGGGGCGGGGGGAGGGTGCGTAATTTCCCAGCCAAGAACTCTGGAACATACTCCGCGTTGGTATTTCCCTCAAAGATTGCGGCTCGCCTGGGGATAAAGACCAAGGGGCTGTTTAGTGGGAAAGCCCTGCTGCTTTTAAACTACAGAGAGGAGTAAAAGCTGAGCATTAAGGTTGAGTTGGGAAAGACCTAATGCAGCAATCGACGAACCATTCATTGCCCTTTCCAAGAGAAGCATTATCATTGCCAATACATCACTTCCCCATAATTAATAAGGGAGCACTGCACCAGGCCCTTGCTCTCTTGACAGTTCATTCATTCTTACAAATCCTTAATGACTTGGCATGATGAAAGGCTAGACCTCCTGTGAAGTTCACTGGCTCCCAAACCCGGCTGCACATCAGACACACCTGGGAATGCAGGCTCTGATGTTGTAGGTCACAAAAGGGGCTCCACATTCATACTTTGAAAGCACCAGTTGCTATTGGCCACTGGTGTGATTTGCTCAGGTGTAGGGATCAGGAGCAGCTATACTGGGAGGCGAGGGAAGGAGGGAGCTGTAGAGCACTAGGCACAAAGTTTAGTTCTTCCGTGGAGTCCTACACCAGTACTTACATTGCAGCTCTGGAGCAGTCAGACCTTAGGAAAAGAGAGACTCTGACTCCAGGAACCCCGCTGTCTGAGTCTGCAACAAAAAGAGAGGAATGGGAGAAGTAGCCCTCTTCTGCCTCTATGCCACTGGCTCTCAATCCTGGCTGTACCCCAGAATCTCCTGGGCAGCTTTTAAAAATCCCAGTGCTTAGGCCACGCCCCAAACTGATTAACTTGGACTCTCTGGGGGTGGGACCCAGGCATCAGTAATTTGTTTTTACATTGCTTGATTGATTCCTGTGTCCCACAAAGGTTGAGAACCAATGCTCTAGGCCAATACTCCTCAAACACGAATGTGGGTATTAAGCACCTGGGATTGCAGTTTCTTACTCAACAAGACCTGGCCAGGGCCCTGGGTCTGCGTCTCTAGCAAATGTTCAAGTGACCTTGATGCTTTCTGAATAAAGACTGCATTCTAATTAGCAACGGCCTGTGGCATTCATCTAGTGGTCATGGACACTCGCTTCTTGTCTTGTAAATTTGCAGGAATCATTCCTCCCTAAGAACATTTTCCTTTCCTTGCTATAAGTGAAATTTTCTTGGAAGTCATGCTCTGCACAAACTTTTTGTTAAACTGTACTGACTAGTGGGAGTGAACAGAATGACACGTGGGGAGACACAGAAGGTCACCAGCTCTCTGTTAGAATATGTCCTCTGCCAAAAATTACTTAGAGTCCTGACTTTAAGGGAGTGTGAGAGGCAGATATCTGGCTCACAGTCAGTGAAAGCGGCTTGGAGAGAAGTGGCTGCCTTCTAAATGACACTTAGAAAAGAACATAATGAAGACTCCGCTCATAGGAAATAAGATACAACCAAATAAAGGGACCGAATGAGAGAGCTAAATGAAGATGTGAGTGGACTACTGTCTCATTGGAATAGATTCCATGGAAAGGGTATGGCCTATTATTCCTATTATGGGCCACTTACTGAAAGCTCATCTTTTCTTGAAAGTATAAGCATGTTTGTGACACAGAGCAACAAGAGCCCTGTCCTTTGAATGTCTCTACACCTGTGATGCCCAAAGTCTATCTTGTCAGCAGCTAAGTAGACATGGCTACTTCTTAGTCATCTTTATTCCTCTTCTTTTCCAATCTAGACTGATATTTAGTTTAATTTAGATTCTTAGGGAAAAAAAACTGATGTTGGATAGACTTCTCTTTATGTAGAACCATTAAGTAGCAACCTAGTGCCTAGTGATTGGGCACCCTTTTTGATTTGGCTCAATTTCTGAGCCCCTAATTTTCTTTGACTTTCATTTCTCATTAAAGGCATTTTTATAATGGTTCCAGGGCCCTAGGCCAAATCAAACCTTTTTCTCCTTTCTTAATGTCATACATGACTGGATTTTTATTGCAAGAATTATCAAAGTCTACATCACCAGAACAAGGCCATGGGAGACTATGGCTCTAGGTAAGGAAAAAGTGAGGCTGCTGCAACAGACTGTGGCTTTGGAAAGAAGGAATACTCTATGGAGGAAAGAGGTGGTTTATATTCCAACAGCAATATACTATTTCCTAATTGTAGTCTCCTATATTAATTGCTATTCTTTCCTCTGGACTTGGGATTCAGACTCCCAAGTCTCCATTATTATCTAACCAAAGCAATATGGCACAGTCATTTAGGGGACTCCACAGGAATATCACTACAATTTGGTATATTCTCAAGATGTTCAGTTTTTCATGAATTATTTCCCAGAAAACCTTCAGGGGGATCTCTTAGCAAACTTATTTTTAGACAAAGTGTAAATGTGAATTATGCCCTATTTTTTTTTATCTGGTCTTTTAAAAAATTAGACATGTGATCAAGAGTACCAACAATTTTTTAAAATATTTGATACTTTACTGAAACACCCAATAATTTTCATCCCAGGGAAAAGTAACACAATATTTTGTTGTAAGTCCTCTCACTTTTTACTTTGAATTGCATAGGTCAGAAGTACTACTATTATTTTTTGTCATTGCTTGGAGCTTCTTAAGTGTGTTAATATCGTTTTAGCCATCCCCCACCTCATTTCCTGCTTTGCCAGGCTTCACCCTCACCTATCTGCTCCTCTATAAGCCAGTCTCATATTGATTTCTACATAAGATTAAGGTGTCATGGCACCCCCAGCCTGGCCAGCAAGTAGAGAGCTTAGCATTAGTAAAACTAAGCATTTTTCCATACCTAAGAACCTCAGACAGACCACTGGGCCCCCAGTTTTTTCCTTTAAATTTTCTTTGCTCCTGATTGGATCCAGGGTTCTTTGCTTTGGGGATGGCTGTGAGGATTCTTTGTTGCCTTCTAAGTGCTAGTGTTTCTCCTCCCCAAGGTCTTGTTCCTGCAGTTCAACTTTTACTTCTTGGTTTTGTTTTGACCACTTTTGTACCTCATCCAGCAATGGGCCCTGCCACTGTACAACAATCCACAAAGTGGAAACAGCCTTTCCGGTAGACTCACTGTCTCAACCTTCCTACCCTGGCTCCATTACTGTGGGGTCAGCCACTTCCTCTGAATTTATCACAGTCTTTGGATATAAGAAGCCTGCATTTCTACATTTGAGCAACTTATATTAAAGGATTGGGTTTGTACCAAATCCTGACATTCTCATTTTCCATTTCTGCCCCTTATTGCCTTAAGGAAATATCCAGTCCATATCCCACAACTTTACTCAATGGCAAAATAATTATCTAGAACAATTAATGGGTTAGAAAAAAATAGCACACTGGTTAAGAACCATGGCATCAGAGTTATAATATCTGGGTAGAAATCTCAGCTCTAGCTGTGTGACCGTGGGGAAGCTTCTTAACCTCTTGAATCTCAGTGTCTTTGTCTGGAAAACATGGATCATAAAATCTCCTACAAGGGGCTGTGAGAAGGACAAAATGCATATAAGGTGCTTGGCATAATTCTTGATCATAGTAATTACTCAATAACTGATATTGTTGTTATATTGGTAAAGTTCCATAAAAGGATATCCATATAAATTTTAAAAATCTACATAATCAAGTTACCTCATTATTTATAATGACTATGCTATCATTTTTGTTATGCAGAATTCTATACAAGGAATAATCCAAGAAAACATACATTTCTGCATTAGAAGAGTACTTTTCCTCTCTGTAATGAAAGAAGCTGCTTGTGCTCTTTCTGATTTTGTAAGTACAGAGTGTGGTTAGTGACTGCTGGAGGGGGTGCCACATTCTTGGCTCCTTCACAATATTTATTTCCCTTTATGTCTGAGTATCATCTTGATTTTACCTCTACTACAAACTGCAGGTGGAATTTCAACGGCAGCCATTTTTAAACAAATCCCACTACAAGTAAAATGTTGATTGTCACATTAATTTTACCAATAGGGGATTTTATCTGTAGGGAATAAATTTTTTCACTAAGTTTGCACAAACTTTCCCCAGCATTAATTCAAGGACTCTCCATCAATAGAGACTCAAGATGAACCCCTGAGGTGCTCTGTACCAGGCAGCTGTTCCTCACAATCCAGTCATGAAGCAATGTCCCTGAGAGATTGCACTTCAGCTTTTTCAAGAAATCTCTTTTCTAAGGCATTGTCTGTGATATATAACTCCTTCACTGCATCTTCAAATGCTGGTCACTGATTAGACTGTTCTGAGAACTGCTGATGTTTTAGTGGTTACCTCAATGCCCAGACAGTAGCCCTTGCGAATGATCATAACAAAGATCCCGAAGGGGAAATAGACTGAACTTATGGGTGCCTTAATTCATGATTTTAATGATGCTGATTCTGCTACCACTGGAAGTGTCTGGAAATAAAGAAACTATATGCTGTCATCTCTTTAAAAATTCAGACTCATCCATTATGACCTAAAATGTCCTTAGGAATCATGAGCAAGTAATGTTCAGAAACTACACTCTATTTTCCCTTTCCTTTGAAATATTATCCCATCATACGGAAAGCTTAGCCATCTTTGGATTTGCTTTAGCATTTCTAAGCATGTGTATCAAAATAAATGGTACATTATTTGTGTATATGTTAAAATTATCTTCTATCTATAGTTTAGGGTTTTTTTTTACCTTATGTCTACAAAACTTCTATTTTTTATTTTATTTATTTATTTCAAAGTATTATGGGGGTACAGATGTTTTTGGTTACTAACATTGCTTTTGTAATGCTCGAGTAAGGGTTAAAAGTGTGCCTGTCACCCAGATAGTGTTCATTGTAACGGTTAGGTAGGTTTTTGCCCATCTCCCCCTCCCCTCCGCCCCCCTGCTTGATTTCCTTATGAGCTAGTTGGAGGAGCTATGATTACTCCTGTTTTACAAACTAAGAAAGAAAGTAAAAAGGGATTTGCCCAATCCTAGGTGCACAAATGTATCAGCTGGGTTGTCTTAAAAAAATACTGAAGCTTGGGCCCCATCCTTAGAGATTCTATTCCTATTGGTCAGAAGTTGGATCTGGACCCTGTTTAGTTTAGTTTTGTTTCTAAGTTTTCTAGGTGGTTCTAAGGTTCAGCCAGAGCTAAAGACCACTGGCCTAAGATCAAGTATTTAATATGTGGCAAAGACAAATGAAAAAGCTCTTTACATCTGGCACAATGTAGTTTCTATATTGGTGCTATTGATATTTAACAGAATGTAAAAATGGGTTCTTTTCCTGGAAATTTAAGAGAATTTACAAATGTTTTAGGGCCTTTTGAGTCTTTTAAGAAGCAGAAGTGTATATTATAATTTACCTGACAAATATACATAAGCAAATTATAAGATATGATCAAGTAAGTCCAGTCTATTACAGTAGAGCCTCTATCTTGTTGAACAGTCAATCCTCAGCATCTAGAGTAGGTTATGGTGCATGGATGAGTTAATCAACACATATTGTCCCCTGTAAGGGATCTGGCATATGTGAAAAGAAGACGGATTTTGGTTATAGGGTAAAGTAAACTCTTTGGCCCCTGTCCAGTGCAAATTGTAACTTAATAGTGATCACCTCCTTGTAGCTGCAGTGCAGGCCCTGGTTAGCAACTGACAGAGTCACCATATCCACACCCACAGTCCTGCCTGGCCACCTGCTCTGCGATGACAGACAGATTGTCTGTGACATTGCAAGAGGAGGAGGAACCACACAGAGACAGCAATCTGACCAAGCCTCAGGCTTGAGTTTGTAAACCAACCCTTTGTCAGTATCTTGGGAATTACTTATAAGCCCTCATCTGGCCCAATTTGCAAACAAGTTAGAGAATCTCTTATTTCCTCTGTTAAGAAAAATTCATTAAGCATGTATTTTATGGATATTATCCTTGTGTTTTTATTTATTATTTTTCAAGAATCAAGGAACCGGTGAGTTTCCTGATTATGTTCAAAGACGGTCATCAAGCAATTCTTAGTAAAGGCAAAAAGCTGGGCCGTGTAGAGAAAAACAAAACACAGCTCAGAGTAGTCATTAATTCATTTTTTCATTCATTTCTTCATGTATTCATTTAACAAATATTTATGAAGATCTATTCAAGCACTGTCCTCGACACTGGAGAGAAAGCAAAAACATCAGAAGTTCCTACTCTCCTGGGATGTACATTCCAGTGGAAAAATAACAGGCAACAAGCAAAATAAGCAAATTAACAACTTGTAGGGTGTCACATGGAGATAATGCTATGAAAGCAGTAAAGCAGGGAAAATGGAATAGGGACTTGTGGAAACAAATACTAGTTTAGGTGGTCAGTTTTGCACAGACTTGAATGAAGCTAAGATTTCCTGTTGACAATGCCATCCCTTCTCTGAGAGTCCCAAATAGATTATATGTATTATAGATATATTACAGATTATATATATATGTGTGTGTGTGTGTGTATCACAGTATTTTGTTTGTTTGCAAATTTGTTTCTGCCCTGCATTGAGATTCTTTTAGGAATTCTCACCTCAAAGCTGTCGGACTTCATCAGGGTTAGCAGCAGAGGCATGACCACATGACTTGTACCTCTGCATGCAGGAGCATATTCATGTTATATAAATCCAAGAGTTCCAAAAAGACAGACTGCCCCCAGGAGTTGCACATAAAATGACTGTGTTCTTCTAAGGCAGAGTTGCTATAAGACTTCTGAGTGCCCTTTTGATTTTATTTAAATTATAGCATCTTATTAATGCACTTCGACGGCAAACTTACATAAGTGAGTCCTGATGGGTGAACCTCTTGCCATAAAGTCAACAACACTGGTGAGGAGGGAGGGAGATCACGCACGTGTAACTTGATGGTTCCCGTGTTTCTTTCTATGAGTCAGTCGATCACACCTCTTTTTTCTTTTTCCTGGATTCTTACCTGAAATTACACAATATACAATACACATGCCACACTGACAACACCACACACATACTCATACACACACACACACTTACACAGACTCACACACTCATTCACGTACATGATTCTTAACTATGGCCAAATACTTAACTATTGAAAAATTACCCATTGCAAATTTGCAAATACACATAGAAGTAATAACTGACCTCTTGTTTTGTTTAAATATTATTGAACCTTAATGGTTTTTTACTTGCATATACTCTCATATACTTAGACTCATAGACTAAAGCAGATTATGACCCATGCATTGTACTTTTTTTCAAAATGAATGGTATTAGATTTGAAGCCTAAAAAAGATACATGAATTATGTATCTTATAGATCTTAAGAGAGATTTAAAATTTTTTTCTTCCTGTTTCTTTTGTTAAAAAAAGAAAACCTCAATGTAGAAATTGCTCAGGAAAAGTAGAGCTTGGATGGAAAAGTATTCAACACAGCAAAGGGCCTCCCTAACTCATAATAGATTATCAATAAACATGTTGAATAAATGATGCAAATTAATAGAACATGCTTTATTATAGGGCAATCATTTAATATAAATTTTGCAGTAGATTTACTGGCTGAATTTTTAAATCAGGCAGCAAATAGTGAGTGGCTACTCCAATCAGAACCATGGACTAAGTTTTGTGGTGATTAAAAAAATGAATCAGGCACCATCCATGACCTTTAGAAATTTAGTCCCATAGGTATAATTAGACTGTAAAGATTTTTGAAGAAGTGAGTGCTGTAGCCAGATATGTGCTTTATGAAGATAAATCTTGACAGCATGTCTGAGATGTGTTAAAGTGGGCATGACCAGGGATAAAGAGATTGATGAGGAGCTGATTAAAATCATCTCAAAGTAGGCCCAAGTAACAGGACTCTAAACAACTGGGAAAGGAAAGGAAGAATATAGCTACTTTTCCTGTTTGGCTCAATTCTTGGCAGAATCCTATTATCTCCTTGCCCAATAGTTTTAAAAAATACTGAGTTTTAATTCTAAAGGGAATCATTCTGGATGGTTTCAACTTGGGCATACATAATTTCTATAAAGCTGTTACTATTCTAGGAAAAACAATCCGTTTTAAGACTGGCATACTGGAATGGGGGGGTGGTCGTCTGCTCTAGCAGGCAGAGAGAGTATTTCATCACTGACATGATGAATGGTGATAATAAAAAGCAGACAGACCCTCAGTTGGTTTTATTATTGTGTCTAAATTCTCTCTTGACAATGCACCCCCTTATTCTTTGCACTGCAGATTTATGCTCCCACTGCCTATCTCCCTTGGTGTGCTGCTGTCTTTTAAACAGATTATAGTAGTATGACACTATCTGGTCTCCTTTCTATGACATAGACCTGACTTATAACTAGGAAGCAGGTGAAAAGATTTCCACCACAGCCCGTGTACCCACCAGACATTTAAATCTAGTTTGTAGGAAAGCCAAACAGAGCCAAGTTGGATGAAGTATGGACTTTATATAGAACCCCTCACTTCCCCTAACTGCGTATGACTTTACTATTATTTTAGAAATATACAAAATCAGTGAAAGAAATCTGAACATATTTGGAACATTTAATCAAATCTCTTCATTAATCATATTTGTTTAGGAGAATATTTTTTCATTAAAAGCAGTCTTATTTGTTGGATAACAGGTCTAAGGTCCAAAGACACAATAAATTGTTTTGATTTTTCATGTGTATTTTTGACATCTCTTCTGACACACCCTTCATCTGACACAAACTAAAAACCTATGCATTCATCATTATGAAAAATCTAATGTTAACACTACTTGAAATTATTAGCATATTTTTAAATGGAAAGAATATGCTAGATTTTTAGATATTTATCCTCTTGTTTTAAGGTAAAATGTTATTTTTTTAATAAATTTAACACATTTAATTATTAATCAATTAAAATTAAATAAGTTTAAGTAAACTTATTGATAATAAAATAAAATTTTATTATTAAATTTTGTTTATTTTAATTTTACGTATCAATCTTAATGTTAGAAAAACACCTAATAAATTTCCTGACAAGTTCAGAACATTTTTTCCTGTGAGAGGCAGTGTTTCATGTTAGAAAAGATCAGAGCAGAGATCAGCCTGAATTTTGTGGGAATGGACACGTGCTAGCTATATAAACACAGATAAAACATTCATTCACTCACTTGCTTAGCAAGCATTTTTTGAATGACCATTAGGCAAGGCACTGTGTCAGACATAAGAGAATAATCAGTGAACAAATGGGTCTTTCATTTGGGAAAGGAAACAGAAATTAAGCAACTTACATAATTCATTATTTTATTAATATTGTGGTAAGGGGCAACAAGGAGACACAGAGTTGGCTTTGACATTTTCTAACAGAGGAAGCTGACTTTTTAAAAAGATAAGTAGGAACTTGCTAGGAGAAGAGGGGAGTGAGTTCAGTATAGTCCTGAACAGAAGGAGCTTCAGATGCAAAGGCCCAGAGGGGAGAAGGCACAGCTGAGGAATTGGAAGATTAGGGAGTGTAAAGCACAGCAAGTGGGGGAGAGAGAACTGTGAGCCAGGGCTGTAAGGTAAGCAGAGGCCAGGTAGAACCTGCAGAGCTTGCTTTTTCGGTTTTTTTCTTAAGATCATGATGGCTTATGTGCTTCATTCTAAGGACTTGTCTTAGTTTCATGATAGAATAATTGGCCTCACAATAACTAAACTCTTCTGCCCTTTCTGCACTTCCCTGGCTCACACATGATTGAGCAGAATTTCTTCTAAGTTTAGTATTAAGGGGAGACTTGACAACTGGAAAATTAAAAACAAATTAAGTCTTAATTTCTAGACATGATTTTACTTTCACTGCTATGCCTTGTCAGGGGTCTCCTGGGTGATTATCAATAATCACTAATCACCACAATGACCAAAATTTTCCACCAGATTGCTTTTCAGATTATTTGGTGGAGTCTTGTTCTTTTGACACCAATATCCCCTCCTAACATGCTCTTCTAGATTACTCTCTTAGACTTGCAAATAAGAGAGGATCATTAAAGAAAAAATATTGATAGCCAGTGTGAACTAAAACAGCACTGGCTCAATCCTGGAATGGGGACAACTCATTTCATAACTTTAAAAGATTCCTACATTTCCACCTGTTTATTGGAAGTTAAGATTTCGCCATGGTGGCATATAAACAAAACAGTGATTAGACCCAGACCACCCACTCTATTAGGAGCTGTGGACGAGAAGACCCACTGGTTCCTCCTCTTTGAGGTAAAGGGAGGAGGTTCCAAAAGAATTGCTTTAAAGATTATAAGAAGAAATTGACATTGGATTTCACCGTTTCAGCTTCCTGCTTACTTCTGCATCATATACCACTGCACTTGGTGAAATGCCACTGGAGCCTAATGGAGGGGGCGGGGGTGTGAGGCCTGTTATTGGAGAGGTGTTTAAATTGGTCTGAGAAGTGGAGTTGTAGTGGGGAGATGAGATTGGAACTGCAGATCTGCCAAGGACTCCACCATAGGACAGGAGATGAATGTTGTATGAGGTCACCAGTTGGGAGGGGCTCAACCTATAAGGATAGTCCAGTCACATGGAAGCTCTCCCAGTGCCTGGAGGAAATGCTGAGAAAAGAGTTCCACCCACTGGGGACAGTTGAGTACTTTATCCAACCACACTGAGCACATAATAAATGAGATCCATCAGCAGCAGGAACCGACATAAAGGAGCTGCAATCTTGTCACAAGAGGTGTTCTCCCCCCGTCTCTGCCAGAACACTATAGGAGTGTAGAGGGAAAAGGTATGTGAGAAGGTAGACAACATCCCTTCTTCTCTAAGTCTCTACAGCAAAGGTTCTCACCTGCGGTGGTAGCATCCCTAGGAGTCAATTTCAAAATTCATGGGTTGTTTTGTAGTTGTCACAACAATATGGAAGTTGCTATGGGCATTTATTGGGCTAGAGCCAAAGATGCAACATATCTTGCACTGTGAAACAGCCTCGTATGACAAATAATTCCGCTTCATTCCATATTATTTTCAAGTGTTCTACAGGGCATTCATGTAGGTGAAAAACCTATTACTTGAACCTATAACCCTACTTTGGTTTTTATAACCTTACTGTTGGTTTTAGAAAAACCAAGTATTTTTTTGCATGTTTTCATTTATACTGATTTTCCCAGGAGTATAATTACTATGCATGTTGAAGAAAAATTATATTTTGTTTTATTTGGAATTTAACAAGAGTTGTTTACCATTCTGGAAAATCACTTTACTGATGGCAATATTGCCTGTTAGCATTTATAAGCGTTACCCTCGGGGTAGTTCTACATAATGGGGCAAGCATCTGATCACTACATCTTGTAGTGTCATAATAGCTGAATGTTTATACATTGCATAGCATGTTAATTTATTATAAAATATTGCCATTTATTCCTTTTTTATATTATAGTGAGAGCATTATATAGGATTTTAAATATATACATTAATATATGTGCATGGACTAGGTTATACTATTAATTTTATTTCATAGCAGTATGCTGTATAAACATATATAGCACATGCATATAAAAGGGATGCTGTAATCTAAATATGTCCCCTAAAATTCATGTGTTGGAAATTTAAACTCCAATGCAACAATGTTGGGAGGTGGGGCCGAATGGGAGGTATTTAGGTCACTAGAACTCCATCCTCATGAATGGATTAGTGCTGCTATAAAAAGGGCTTATGAGAGGGGTTCACTCTCTTTTGTCTTTCTGCCATGTGAGGACACAGCATTTGTCTTTTCTTGCCATTCCACCTTCCACTACGCGAGGACCCAGCAAGAAGGCCCTCGTTAGATGCTAGCACCTTGATCGTGGAGTTCCCAGCCTCTAGAACTGTGAGAAAACAAATGTCTGTTGTTTAAGCCACCCAGTCTATGGCATTTTGCTGCGGTCGCCTGAGACCGGAGGAAACCAAGCAACTGTGGTGTCTTGAGAGCAATGGATCAAAGCATTTCAGGGAG
>CAUYPO010014313.1:0-25821 GCA_963574435.1 Cheirogaleus major
AGTCCCAGCTACTCGGGAGGCTGAGGCAGAAGGATGGCTTGAGCCCAGGAGTTTGAGGTTGCTGTGAGCTAGGCTGACGCCACGGCACTCACTCTAGCCTGGGCAACAGAGTGAGACTCTGTCTCAAAAAAAAAAAAAAAGAAAAAGAAAAAAGAAATTTCAGCTAGCCTAGACCCCAAGTCAATTCATGGAATTCAGGCAAGCAACTGACTTACATGACAGGGAGGGCATCTTAGGAGCTCTGAACCCATAGTTTGAGTGGTGTTTCTAGAATAAGGTCTCCGAAGTCTGTAGGAGGGCTCCCCTGAGATAGAACACCTTACATTACCTGGTCCTTCTTTCACAGCGTTCTGTGTCTCCATGGAGACAGTGAGGTGTAGAGCATAGGAACAAGGATCAGAAGACTTGGGTTCTAGTGCTGGTTTTGCCACTCATCAACTACAGTTCGTCTCTCCACCTCATTTTCCTCATCTGTAAAATGGGAACAACCATCCCAGTCTACATCACCAGGCAGTTATGAAGTTAAAGAGGAATGGCTTACAACGAAGCGCCTTTAAGCACAAGAAAGAAACACATTACAAAAAATAGTACAAGCTGGTATTATTTTTTCTGATAAGAGAAAAAAAAAGACAGAGGAAGGAACCTTCCAAGGTACCCCAAAGCTCTCTCTTCCTACTTGTGCACAGATTCAGGCACAATAAGGCACCTACATGAACAAATCATGTACAAGTGCTGAGGGAGAGACAAAGATAATTAAGATGTGATCTTTGTCCTCAAGCAACTGAAAGTCTAGCACAGACGGAGCACCAAAAGATGGTCACAGAGATTTCAGAGAGCGCCAAGATCAGCAAGTGGATTAAGGAAGTTCTGTGAAGAGTGGGAGGAGCTAGGGGAAGAGATGGTAGGAGGGAGGAAGAGGAGGAGGTGGGGGAGGTGGGGGAGGAGGGGAGTCACACTGCATAACGGTCTGGTCTCCTCGCCTTTGTCCAGGAGGAAATGAAGTCATCCTGCCCTGGAGAATCAGCATGACAGCCTCCAGCCAAGTAATCTGGAGTCATGAGAGCTGCTAGGGGAGCACCGTGAATCATGACAGCCTCTGGGAATTTCCTGATAACTAACCTAGGAGTTTCGGGGTAAGTCCTCAGGCTGCAACATCTCTGTTTACATATTGATCACGTTTATTTACAATTAATGGGTTCTCAAATTCAAACAAAACTGGCCACAGTCTTCTAGAGGAAGTAGCAAAGTCAGCTGTGAGGCCTATAGCTCCTCTGACTCAGTCTGCCCCCTGGGAGGCTGGTAGGTCAGCAGGCACAGCAAAACTCCCTCCAGAGGACAATTGGTCACTTGAGTCCCAAAGTCTGGATGGTTAACTTGCACTTTCCCCAGCCAGAGGCTGGCACCCTGAGACCTCTAGCTGGGGTGGAGCAAAGGAACCTTCCTCCTTTCTGTCCTCTGGTGCTTGCCCTGCCTTCCTTCTGCCCCTCTCAAGTGGACCCAGACCCAGGGTCCAGGTTTGCAAGGCAGCAAAATGCTGCAGGCCTAGGCAGAGAAAGACACCAAACCTTGGGCCTCTAATGAATTATAGGAACTCAGCCTCCTTCCTCCCGTTGAGGGAGCCAGTCCTGCCAGGTGGCATTGAAGTGACCCCAACCCTGGTTCCTGACACTAGCAGAAAAGACGGGGGTGACTGAACCACAGGGTGCCTGCGGTGCTCCTGCAGCTGTGCCCATGGGATGTGTGTGCGTGCACATGTGTGTGTCTGTACAGAAACGTGTGTGCGCATCCTCACACAGGAAGGGCAGGTGGAATCATTTACACATGATCTGTCTTTCTGGAGGCCAATTTTATTTGATAAACAATTGTTCTTGTTTTAATAGAAACAAGACCGTATGAGGAAGTAGAATACTAAATGCACATACATTTAAAAATGTATAATTATCCTTTTGGAATGGGTGATACAAGGATGTGTTTTTAAAATACAAACAGTATAAAAAGACATGCAGTGAAAAAGAAATCTCCCTCTCATCTTGTCCTCCAGTCCCCACTCCTCAGAGGTGAGAACAGAACATCTTACCCCTCCACAGTTTACTGTCTACAATAATAAGTCTTTACTATTCCGTTGTCTTTATAATTAACTTTACTCCCGCCCAGGAAAATATGGATTGTTCATTATAAGAACTTCCCAAGACCCATCCATGCTTTAATAAGAAGCATCAACAATTTGTGCCCTAGGACTTTGTTCCCATGATCCTACAATATCATATCATGGCCCTTATTCAATCTTTATCAATACCCCACTTTCAAAGACTGACTTTAAAACAAATTGCAAATTCTCAATAAACCTGTCCTTGCCTTTCCCCATCTGATAACACAACCAAACTCCCTTACCACGTAAGAGATAAACTCAGCTTTGTCTTACCCACTGGTGTGTTGGTGGTATTTGGTGATCTGGCATTGGGCAGAGGCAGCCCCTGTTAGCAGGCTTTTGTGTCTGTCTGTGTTTCAGGGAGAGTAAGTCACCTACAATTTTCACATCAACCAAGAGACTTTGCAACTACATCCAGGGGTCTGAATCACTCTTAGGCAGGTGGGGGACGAGGGTGGAGAAGTTGGAGAAGAACTGATTAGGGGACCCCAAAGGAGGTCCTAACCAGAGCTGGGCTGGGAAGGGAGTCTCCGAGCGCCCTGTCTTCTCTGCAGTTCGGGGAAAGGGACGGTCCCCTGCGCTGGCGCGGGGCCCACGGCCGCGCGAAAGGTAGGAAGGGCGCAGAATTGACATGCCTCTCTAGCCCTCAGTCCAGACTCCGTTCGCCCCCCGCGGGGGTTCGCGCTGCCACCCCAACTTTGTCAAAGTTGCGGAAACACGTGGGGTCCAGGTTACTGCCGGCCTCGGGGAAGGGGAGGGAAGGGAGTGGAGCGGGCGACGGGGCGGGCGGGGCCGGGGCTGGGCGGGTCCTAATATAGAGCCCGCGTCGCCGGCTGGCGGCACAGCGCGGAGACTGGAGCCCCAGAGTCCGGCCTAGTGCCAACCTGTCCCCGCAGTGCCGGCCCGCGCCCTCCCGCCGCAGCCGCTGGTGAGTGCCGGCGGCCCTAGGAGCCCCGGGCGGTATGCGCGGCGGCTGGGCTCGGGTGCGCCTCCCTTCCCCCACCTCGGGCTGCGGGGGCTGCACAGCGGCTGCACGAGTCACCGCTCCCCTTCTGTGCGTGCCCCTGCGGTGCCCGGCTAGGCTGCGCCGGCAGCCCAGAGTCGGCGGGGCGGCGGGGCGGCGGGGCGGCGGGGCGGCGGGGCGACGGGGCGGCGGGGCTGGGGAGCCTGGGCACCGCGGGCTCCTCACCAGAACTGCAGCAACCCACCCCACCCGCCTCCTCGCTCCTCCGCTTCTTGCCCTGACTTCTCCTTCCCTTGCAGAGCCGCTGTCTGTCTAGAGCCCCAACCTCGCCACCATGAGAGTCCTGCTGTCCTGCCTGCTCCTCTGCGTCCTGGTCGTGAGCGGCTCCAAAGTGAGTGGCTGCCCGGTTCTGACTTATGTCGCAGGAGGGGGCTTGCAGGACCTCTGAACCGCGCCAGGGGAGGGGAGGGGCTGCACAGGGAACTGGAGTCCTCCGGATTCCATCAACTGCAGCGACGGCCTCTCCTGGGAAAATAAAACAGGTGTGGCAGCGGGGGGTCTTAGAACCAAGGGGATTGCACTCCTGAGGCAGGAAGAAGCCCCAGGGACTGCCCCAGCCTGATAGCACCTGGTATGTGAAGCTTGTCTGAGTCAATCCGTTTCTCCCTGCTGGAAACCCATGATCTTTCATCCGAGGGCTAGTTAGTTATGAACCAGGTGAGGAGAGAGGGAGCTGGAAGGAAGAGTGAGTTTGGGGATTGGGGCCAGCTTATCCTCACTCTGGAGTGCCAGGAGCATAGGATCTTTGGTGACCCCCTCCCCCAATCTCTTCCAGGACAGCCGTGAGCTTCATGGAGTGTCTGATGCATGTGAGTATCCACCCCTTGCACAATAGTTGGCTGCACAGACATCTTGGAAAAGCGACAGGGGGACCTCCCAGCCCCTGCTGCAGGGCTGGCTCCTCCTCCCCCTTCTCCCCAACTCCTGGCTTATTCCACCTTTGTGCTCCCCAGCGAACTGCGGCTGTCTGAATGGAGGAACATGTGTGTCCTACAAGTACTTCTCCAATATTCGGCGATGCAACTGCCCTAAGAAATTCCAAGGGGAGCACTGTGAGATAGGTATGGAGATCTAGGCTCTAACTGGGAAGGTGGAGGCACCAGAGATTTGGGGCCAGGGAGAGATGGGTGGGATGCAAGAGCAGGCGGGAGTCAGGAGCTGGAGATGGGGTGGGTGACATCTTCATCTCTGTGTGATATACACAGTCAAAGGTAAACACACACACACACGCATACACACTCTCGTGAAGCAGTAGTTCCACGAATGTGAGATGGGGATGGAAGGAGACCCTTTCTAGTATTCTCTTCCAGGTCTGAAATTAGGTAATCTCTAAAATGCCTGTGTGAACTTTCTTTTTTACAATATTCTCTTGTCCTAATGTCCTTCCATAGATACCGCAAAAACCTGCTATCAGGGGAACGGTCACTCTTACCGAGGAAAGGCCAACACCGACATCATGGGCCGACCCTGCCTGGCCTGGAACTCTAACCCTGTCTTTCTGCAAACATACCACGCCCACAGACCTGACGCCCTTCAGCTAGGCCTGGGGAAACACAATTACTGCAGGTGAGGTGGGGGCCACAGGCCCAATAGCCCCTCCACATGCCTCAGAAACCCTTGTTACCATCCCCTTCTGCTCCCAGAGGTCAAAGCATGAGAAAAGTGAGGCCTCTGGTGGAGTCTTCCCTGGAGGGGAGGATGCAGGGAAGACTTTCTGGGCTGGAATGACACCCCTGTCCCTCTGTGTTGCCAGGAACCCAGACAACCAGAGGCGGCCCTGGTGCTATGTGCAGGTGGGCCTAAAGCAGATTGTCCAAGAGTGCAAGGTGCCTGACTGCTCTGCTGGTGAGTGTCACTGGAAGGGTACAAACTCATATGTCCCCTTATGCCATCACAGGAGGGGTGAGGAGGGATGCTGCCTGAGAGGGATGCATTATCCTCCCTGCCTCCTCAAGACATCCCTTTTTTTATCCTCCAGGAACAAAGCCCTTCTCTCCTCCAGAACAGTCGGAGTTTCAGTGTGGCCAGAAGGCTCTGAGGCCCCGTTTTAAGATTGTCGGGGGAGAGTTCACCTCCATTGAGAACCAGCCCTGGTTTGCAGCCATCTACAGGAGGCACCGGGGAGGCTCCATCAGCTACTTCTGCGGGGGCAGCCTCATCAGCCCTTGCTGGGTGCTCAGCGCCACGCACTGCTTCATGTACGTCCTCTGTCTCTTCTCTCTGACATGCCTGCCCCACCCCCTTCTCCTTCCTGGCAGAGGATTCCCCCCCCAATTCTCCCTCATCAGCCCCTCTCCATGTGTCCCATGGCTGTGGGGACTTCTAAGGTGGGGAGGAGGAGGGGACAGGATTTCAAGGGAACAGGCTGTCTGACAGGTGTCACCTCCCACAGTAATTACCCACGGAAGGAGGACTACATCGTCTACCTGGGCCGGTCAAGACTTAACTCCAACACGCATGGGGAGATGAAGTTTGAGGTGGAACAGCTTATCCTGCACAAGGACTATAGCGCTGACACTCTTGCTCACCATAACGATATTGGTGAGTGGAAACCCTCACTTCCAGGATGATGGTGGCTTGGGGAAAGAGATGTCCAGGGAAAGACCCAAGAAGAGGTTGAGGCTATCAGGGAACTTGAAGCCCTTACTTTATGCAACAAAGGAAGTGGAGGGGAAGAGTTCAGAGTGGAGTATATGAGGGGCCTGGTGCCCCTTGGGTCTGTGGCTTGGCTGGGAATGTCCTGCTTATGGGAATTAGAAGACATTCCTTCCTCTGTTGGAGGCAGCCCCTGTCGGTACCAGGATACAGAACTCGGAGAAGAGAGCCTTGGGCTGGATTTCAGCTCAGGTACTTCTGCAGGGGCTTTTTGCAGGAAACAACCTGTACAGCTGTATGTGGCAGCCCTGATTGTCCAAGCCTTTGTCAGCAGCTGGAGCAAAGGTCCTTGGGGCATGGGGGGCTCCAGGTGACAAGCTACCAACAGACCTTCCTGGATGACCTCTGACCATAACTGACCTAGGGCTAGACATAGAGACTCCCTCAGCATTTGGAGGGGAGAGATGGGGGGCACCTGACTAGGTGGTAATCTTTCCCCTCTGACCGTCTCTCCTCCCCCAGCTTTGCTGAAGATCCGGACCAGTGAGGGCCAGTGTGCGCAGCCCTCTCGGTCCATACAGACCATCTGCCTGCCCCCGATGTACGGCGACGCTCATTTTGGCACAAGCTGTGAGATCACTGGCTTTGGAAAAGAGAATCACAGTAAGTGACATTTGGGGCTGACTGAGGGGTCCTGGGGGAGTGTTGTGACCTGGAAGTGAGCCCAGTATGATCGAAGGAAGACTGTGGAGTCAGAGATGGAAGCTCTATGGGGCGGCAGGTGGGTGCGGGATGGAGTGGGGGTGTTGTTTAGGGAGTGACGGGCCATGAGCGTGAGTAGACGGGGGCGAGGGGCTATCAGGTAAAGGCTCAGATTTGGGTAGAAAGGAATAAGGGCTTTCCCTGGTAGAAACACTTTTTGTTTCCTTCCCTGGCTGAGAGTCTCAATGGACAGACACATCTTAACACAAACTCCTCCTGCTTCCCTCCACCTAGCCGACTATCTCTATCCAGAGCAGCTGAAAATGACTGTTGTGAAGCTGATTTCCCACCAGGAGTGCCAGCAGCCTCACTACTATGGCTCTGAAGTCACTTCCAAAATGCTGTGTGCCGCTGACCCACAGTGGGAGACAGATTCCTGCCAGGTGAGGGTTCCGAGCATCTCTCTCTGTCACCCCCAAATCTCCCCAGTGCTCCTCGGCTCATCCCTGCCAGCATCGGGGAGTCTCTCTTCAGCCAAAGCCCCAGGAGCTGACTTCTTATTTGTTTGCCAAACGTCATGAGCCCTGCTCTGTGCTGGGGACTTCAGACTGGAGGACTGAGATCATAGAAGGAGGAAAGAGTAGAAGTAGAAGACAATATAGCTCAGTGCTCAGGGTGTGGTGTGAATTTTAAATGACCAGATGTTTAGGAGAGGGAGGTGAGTGCTGACTAGGTGGCCAGGGAGGGGGTGCTTTAAGGAGAATGTCACTCGATGGGGATTTGAGGAGGCGGAGGGAAGGAAAGATGGTGTTTCAGTTGAAATATACAAAAGGCTGAAGGAGCCTGGTATGTCCAGGCTGGGGAGGACAAGCAGGCTCTGGGAGTATAGCTGGCACAGTGGCAGGTGACAGGCTTTGAGAGCCAGCAGAGGATTTTGAACTTGATGTGGTAGGAAACAGGGAGCCACTGAGGACTTTGACTCTAGGAAACTCTCCCCTCTCTCTCAGGCATGGTTGGGTGGTGGGACCGGAAGGCCCCCTCCTCACTTGTCCCAGGGCTCACTGTTTTGTGTCTTTGGTTTTCCAGGGAGACTCAGGGGGCCCCCTCATCTGCTCCACCCGAGGCCGCCTGACTCTGACTGGGATTGTGAGCTGGGGCCGTGGGTGTGCTTTGAAGGACAAGCCGGGTGTCTACACCAGGGTCTCACGATTCCTGCCCTGGATCCGCGCTCACACTGGGGAAGAGAACGGCCTCTGAGGGCCCCCGGGGCGCTGAGGGAGGAAACGGACACCACCTACTCCCTTGCTGACCGTCATTTTTGCAGAAGGGTCGTCTCCATCAGCTGTCAGAAGAGACTGGGAAGACAGGCTCTGCAGAGATGGTTTTGCTTGTGCTGCCCACCAGGGCGAGCGACAACTGCTTTATCCTAGGATGCAGGCCTGGGTGCTGGCCGCCCAGACCCCCCGGCCAGGATGGAGGGGGGGGGATCCTGACTCAGGATGGTATTGACCAGTTGTTTGTCTTTTTCTAGACTAAAGCCTTCAGGAGCTAAAAATGGCATCTCTTATGCATGGGTGGAAGGACAGTCAGCTCCCCCGACAATGGGCGTTCATGAGGCCCATTGTTGAGAAATGAATAATTTCCCAATTAGGAAGTGTAACAGCTGAGGTCTCTTGGGGGAGCTTGACCAATGTGGGAACAGCAGTTTGGGGAGTAGAGACACTAATGACTTGAGGGACAGGCTCTGACATTGTACGAATGTGTCAGGAAACATGTATGTGTGTACCTTCGCACACTTGTGCCCGGGCTGTGAGTGTGAGTGTGAGTAAGAGCTGGTGTCGGATTGCAAGTCTAGAGATTTTCCCTAAACTGTATGAACTGTGATGCCACACAGGACTGTCTGTCTGGAGAGGTTCTGCGTCACTCTCAGGGCCTGAGGTCCTCCATGTGATGATGCCTGTGAACATATTATTCTGGGGCATGACCTGTGACCAGCACTTCAATGGCTCGGTTTCACTGTTACACAGATGTTCCTTTCTTGGCCAGTTATCCCTTTTTATACCTTTCAGCCTCGTTCATCCAATCCTCACTGGGTGGGGTGAGGACCACTCCTCTACACTGAATATTTAATAACTATTTTCTGCTATTTTTATTTATATCTATTTTTATAATTTTGAATAAAACAGATCAATAAAATGTGATTTTTCTGAAGACTTTGGCTTCTCCCTGGCGCTTGTATGGGAGGGAGTTGGGGAGCCTAAGAAGTAGAAAATGATAAAGGTGGCATGCACCTTACAGTCTCTTGTGGGGCTGCATCTCTGGGCCTAATGGGGCTTTGGGAGGTAGATGTTAGGAGAGTTATAGGGCAGGGCCTCCATAACACATACGGTACAAAAAGGTGCCCCAAGCCAGGGGCTCATGGCATGGTAAGTGGTGTGCAGGCTGAGTTTCAGCTCCCAATCGCCTCCTTAACCTGATGCCTTTGTGCAGTGCACATCTTGTATGACTATACACAGTGGTCCTCTTTAAGATTAACTGTATTCCACATTCTCTTCACTCTGCTCTCATCAATCTTTGGGCTAACCTCAACCACGAAGAACACTTGCATGAGTGAAAATTGCTGATCCAAAACTCCAGCTTGAGTTTGTGACTATCAGTGAACAGAAACATAATTTCCCATGATCTGTGTATGGGGCTGGAGCTGAGTTTTCTCAGTGTGTTAATGCAGCAGTCCCCTACCTTTTTGGCACAAGCGACTGGTTTCATGGAAGACAATTTTTCCACAGATCAGGGGTGGAGGGGTGGGGTGTGGTGGGTGGGGGGAGGGTGGTACAGAGCTCAGGCAGTGAAGTGTGGCCCGTTTCCTAACAGGCCACGCACCAGCACCGGGCCACAGCCCAGGGGTTGGGGACCTCAGTGTTAACAGAGCTCAGGACCAGCCTTTGCTATCCCTAGCATTAGAGGGCTCAGAATCTAAAGTTGGGTGATGTCCAATGGGGTGACCATATGCTTTGAATAAAACATCAGGTTCTGGCTAGGCGTATGGCTCACGCCTGTAATCCTAGCACTCTGGGAGGCTGAGGCGGGCGGATCATTTGAGCTCAAGAGTTCGAGACCAGCCTGAGCAAGAGCGAGACTCCACCATCTGTACTAAATAATAGAAAGAAATTAGCTGGACAACTTAAAAACATATAGAAAATATTATCCGGGCATGGTGGCACATGCCTGTAGTCCCAGCTACTCGGGAGGCTGAGGCAGGAGGACCACCTGAGCCCAGGAGTTTGAGGTTAGTGTGAGCTAGGCTGACGCCACGGCACTCTAGCCCGGGCAACATAGTGAGACTCTGTCTTAAAAAAAAAGAAAGAAGAAATTAATTGGCCAACTAAAAATATATAGAAAAAATTAGCTGGTCATAGTGGCATATGCCTGTAGTCCCAGCTACTTGAGAGGCTGAGGCAGAAGGATTGCTTGAGCCCAGGAGTTTGAGGTTGCTGTGAACTAGGCTGACGCCACAGCACTCTAGCCCGGGCAACAGAGTGAGACTCTGTCTCAAATAAACAAACAAACAAACAAAAAAGTCATGTTCTGAAGAACTGGGGTGTAGAGGCAGGCTGTGAGATATATTTGGATGCTGAAATATAGGAATTTCCAAGTTGTGTTAATGGCTTTTAGCAGTGTTTCTTAACCGAGTCACCTGAGAACCTTTTAAAAATATATACATACCTGTGCTCCACCTGTAGAAATTGTGATTCAGGTCAGGGCTAGTGCCAAGGGCTGGTGGTTTTACAAAAGCTCCCAGCTATTTCTGATATGCACCACTGATTAGGAACCTTTGGGAACAACTGGTCAAAATATATGAAGGGCCCGAATTCCAGATATGGTCTGCATGAGTTCTCTGCATCGACAGCCAGTTTCGGAATAGGGTTCAGGGGTACAAGGTCTCCCGGGCTTCCCAGACTGTGGCTCCCTGCAGAGCAAGAACACAGAGTATTCAGTTTTTAATCCCCATAATCTCCGTGTTGTCTTATACAGTGCGATGCGGTGGTTCAGAGCATGATTTTGTAGTTAGGTGGCCTGGACAGCAATCCTGGCTCTGACACTAGCTGTGTGACTTGGGAAAGACTATTAGTCTCTCTGTGCCTCGGTTTCTTTACCTGTAAAAAAGAGATAATAATATTTACCTCCCTGGATTGATATAAGGATTCATGAGTTCATATGTCTCTTAGCACAATTCTGGCACCTAATAAAAGCCTTGAAACGGTGGCTATTATTACAAAGCTAAGTAAATTCTTGTAGCATTGAATGGGAACTTCCTCCCCTCTCCCACCTCAGAATTGCGTTGTTTTATGGGAATGGAAACTTCCTAGGAAAGAAATGCATGATTTGAAGCTAAGGGGCCCATCCCAGGCTGAGTTGCTTCGTGGCCTCTGCATTCCCCCCAGGGGCTAATAAAGATCTTGTTCAAACTTGAGCAGCTCCAGCATCAGGTCTGCGAGACACGGAAAACAGGAAGTATGAGCCCCACTGACAGGGTTGAGCAATGAGGCTGCTAATAATCTTCAGACCATTTCCCAGCCACCACCTGACCCCCAGTTAGCTGCTGTCTCTTCCCTTGATCTTAGATCTCACTCGGGACTGGCACCAGCCACTTCTCTGGCAACCAGTTTCATGGCTCCAGATTCTCACTTTAGAGACTATCTGCCAGTGCTTACATGACCGAGCACTGTGCTAAATTCTTCACATGTTGTCTGAGTTAACCCTCACAACAATCCTATGAGAAAGGTGCTATCATTAGCCCCATTTAACAACAGAGCAAATGGAGGCACAGAGAGGTTGAGTGACTTGCACAAGGTAATGCAGGTGCAAATGCAAAGAGGCAGAATTCGAACCTGGGTCCACATGCCCAGCACTATGACAGATCACCTCTCAGGAGGGCCCAAATGAGGGCCTGGAGAGCTGCCCTCCTTTCAAGCATCCAACGTCAGGGATGCTGGGTTTCGAGGCAAAGTATATCAGAATTCCAACCCTCTCCTAGATCATAATTCTTTTCTCTTGAAAGATTCCCAGGCCAGGTGAGCAGACCACACTCAGCCACCAGTTTCAAAGTACAATTCACCCTTCTCAAGCTAACCTCAGCCTCTCTGCTGAAATCTGGTTTCATTGAAGTGGTTTCCGTTTTCACCAGAAGCCCTCCTTCTGAAACATTCTGCGGCCCGTTGTATTATGAGGGCACGCCAGCCACAGCCCTGCACACGCACCCCCACTGCATCCCTCTTCCTCCCCAGCAGGCAGCACTGGAGCCCTCCCTGAGAATCAGACACAGTGACAGCAGTTGCTGGTTTTTAAATGTCAGTTCTTTCGAGACATAGTTCATATACTATACAATTCACCCATTTATTCTTTTTATTTAGTAGAAACAGGGTCTCTTTATGTTGTCCAGGCTGGTCTCAAACTTCTGGACTCAGCTGATCCTCTTGCCTCAGCTTCCTGAGCAGCTGGGACTACAGGCGTGTACCTGGCCACCCATGTAAGGTGACAACTCAAGGGATTTTAGTATATGCATCACCTCCCAAAGAAACTCTGCACCCATTAGCAGTCACTCCCTTTTTCTCCCCAAACTTCTCAGCCCTAGGCAACCCCTAATCTATTTTCTGTTGTCTCTACGGATTTGCCAATTCTGGACATTTCATATCAGTAGAATCCTATAATATGTGGACCTTTGTAACTGGCCTCTTTCACTTAGCATGATGTTTTCAAGTTCCATCCAGGCCCACCTGGGCCTTCAAATGTGCATAGATATTTGCCAAACGAAGAGGAGAAAGGCATTCTAGGCACAGGAAAGATCATGGAGGCATGAAAAGGCAAGGTGCTCTCAGGAAATGAACAGGCTGTTGTGGTAGAATAGCATCTGGGGGCAAGGAACAGGCAGAGAGTGAGGTTGGAGGAAAGAGCTGGTGGGCTGCAGCTGGTGAGAACCCTTAGGCAGGGCTGAGGCCCAGCAGCAGGAATTGCTTCTGCTCGGTCACTAAAGAGCTGCCGTCCTGAGATCCTCTTCACGTCACTCCCTGCCATCAGCCTCTGTCCCCTTCATGATCACAACCACAGGGTTAATGCCTGGCACAGTAGGGGCCTCTGAGACCCTCCCCTCCTCCAGCTGCCAGTCAAAGTGTTGGCACTGAGAAGTCTTGCCAGTTAAAATATTTTGAATATCACCTCTTGCCCTCAGATATTATTTTTTAAAATCTAGAAAGTTAGTTAATTAAGGTCAAGGAGCCATAAAAAATTATTTTTTTTATCTAAAGATTTTACCCAATTACAGAAATAGCTATAAAAGTAAATCGCTTTCATAGCATTCCACAGCCATTGTTAACATCTCTGGCTTCTTGAGTCTCCTTTGCAGTCCCAACCTCCTCTATTTGGCCTTGAATGTTGGCTTCCCCAAAGCCTGATCCTAAATCATCTCCTCTTCCCATCCTCAACTTTCTCCCTCACCATCTCGTTCACACACAGGCTTAAATTACCACAAATAAATAGATGACTCACAAAGGCTTATCTCCAGCCAGACCTCTCCTCTGCACTCCAAACTCTTGTTTTTTATTGTCTACTTGACACCACTTTTGGATGTCACACACAGGGCACCTCAAGGTCAGCCTGCCCCAAATTGGCCCTGTCTTCGTGCCCCAACCTGGACTTCTTCCATCACTCCCTGTCTCAGATGATGGCACCACATCCATTCAATTACACAAGCCAGAAACTTGATGCTTCTCTCTCCTCACCTCCTGCCTCCCCTCCATCACCAAATCTGGGCAGTTTGCCTAATATCTCTTGAAGTCATCCATTTCTCTGCATCTCCACCACCACCATTAGTTGAGCCCAAGCCACCACCAGATCTTGCCTGGACTCCTGCAATAGCTTCCCAACTGGCTTTCCCCATTGACTCTGTCTCTCCCTTCACTCCTTCCCACACCCCTACCATTCCATTCAGCTCACCTAAAGCAGAGTAATCTTTTGAAAATACAAATATGCCGAATGACTCCCAGTGCTCCTTAAGGGTGGCCTGCAAGCTTTTATAGGGTCCGCTCCCTGCCTCCTCTCTTAGCTCCACCTGGCACCAATTCCCCCAGGCTTACCCTATCCAGCCATTCTCTTACTGGCCAATCCTTCTTCCCCCACAGGGCCCTTGCACATGATGTTCCTTCTGCCTGGGACTTTCTTCGTAACTTTCTTGAACTAGATAAGTTCTTGCTCATGCTTCAAGGTCAGTTCTTTAAGGAAGTCTTCCCCAGGCCACCTGTATCTATATAAGATCCCACTATTTTGTCTACAGTCTCACTGTACTACGTACCACCTCTTTGATACACTTGTCACTGTTGCAATTTTACCTTTGCTGTATTGGTATTTGATTAATGTTTGTTTCCCCCCCTCCCCAAACTTGAAACTTCCATGAGGTCAAGGACAGTGTGTTTTTGATCACCATTGCAGCCCCAGCTCCTAGCATGATGTTTGGAATATGGCAGACAGTTAATAAATATTCATTGAATGAATGCTTCTGGTATATTTCCTTCTTTCTTTTCCTCTGTCTGCTTCTTTTTCACATAGTTGTGTTCACATTCTATACATAATTTTGTATATTATCCTTTTCCTTTGACTATTTTATCATTAGAGTTTTCCTATGGTATTACAAATCTCTCCAAGCTTTATATACAACGTGGTTAATAATAACACTCATCCAACCTAACTTTCAGGTTTGAGGCATCATAGATAAAGTATGTGAAAGTACTTGGTAAACTATATGTAGACAGGAGACAGTATTATTTGCATTTCAAATGAGACGTGGGTTGCATTTATCTCTGGTGCTCTCCCCACCCCTGCTTTTATGCCTCTTTTCCTCGGGCATTTGTTTGGTGCCCTTGTTCTGCTTGATCAGCTGGTTAAGGTCTAAAGTAACTTATTAACTTCAATGTCCTACCAGCCCAAGGAGGTTTGCACTTTTTAAAAGGACCGCTAAAAGGGCGGCACTCTTAGCCAAAGTTGATGAGGTTTGGGGGCCAGAAGAGGACTGGAGGGTTTCACTGATTCAATGATTCATCCTTCACTCGTTCATGGAACAAACACTGGTAGTTGGTCATAAGCCTGGCACTGTGCTTGTACTAGGTATAGAGATGAAAGTACTAGGTATAGAGACGAAAGCCCTTTAGCTCAACCGCAATGAGCTAAAGGTCAAGTCGGGGAAGAGATGTGTAAATGAGTAGAGTACAGTGAGAGCATCGTGGTGAGGAAGATGTGCAAGGTGGGCACAGAGGGCTAAGGGAGCAAGGAGGAGGTGACCTCGGGGGGACCCTGGAGGGCGAGTATGAAAGGGAGAAATGCCGCTCTGAGCAGAGGAAATAACACATGCAAAGGTAAAGAGGAAGGAGGAAGCACGGGGCACTCAAAAAACTGCAGATAGTTCAAGTGGCTAGGGTATGGGCTGGCATTGAAGAGAAGATTTGGCTGGAACCTAAGGGCCTAGAGGACTTTGTCTTTTATTGTGATGGGGAATAGTTAAAGAGCCTGGAGGCCAGGCGCGGTGGCTCACGCCCGTAATCCTAGCACTCTGGGAGGCTAAGGCAGGAGGATCGCTTTAGGACAGGAGTTCAAGACCAGCCTGAGCAAGAGCGAGACCCGGTATCTACTAAAAATAGAAAGAAATTAGCTGCACAACTAAAAATACATAGAAAAAATAAGCCGGGCATGGTGGCACATGCCTGTAAGTCCCAGCTACTCTGGAGGCTGAGGCAGTAGGATTGCTTGAGCCCAGGAGTTGGAGGTTGCCGTGAGCTATGACGATGCCACGACACTCTAGCTAGGACAACAGAGTGAGACTCTGTCTCAGAAAAAAAAAGAATTTGGAGCAGTGTGAAAAATTGATCAAAGGAAGATTCTTGGGTCTAGGTGAGACTACCAGCAGGGAAAACCAGTTTGGAGACTATTACCATTAGCCGGGTGGGAGAGGAAGTGTGTGTGAACCAGGGCTGTGGCAGTGGAGTATCAGGGAAGGGTACAGACAGGGGAGATCTTGTGAAGATAAAATAGACTTGGCACCTGGCTAGGGATGGAAGGAGAAGGAGGTATCATTTGGTTTGGTCTCTTGCCTTTGGGCAGCTAAGATATAATTTTACAGGTAAGAAATTGAGCCTTCACCATAAGTGATTCCCTAAAGCACTATCTAGTAGGTAGTTGACCAAGCTAGAGTTGTCACTGGTAGAATTTTGAGAATCAGTACCCTAGGGCAGCTAGCCCTGCTAATGACGTCCCTGTCTCTGTCCACCCAATTGGAGAATTTCCCCATCACCATAATCACCAAGCAGTGATGACATCCAAACTTGCAGTGCTGATGCTTGTTCCCCTAAATACCCTAGGCCTGTTCAGCCCCATGACTGTGGCTCTAACTCCAGGAACTTCTCCCAAACCTCCTGGTCCTGTGATGCACTGTTAGTGAACTAGGGGGTAGATCTGTGGTACGTATAAGGAGATCAGCAGATTCTAGATCTAGCTGTTTGCCTTCTGACTTCCTTCAACGGAAATGTGACTTCTGGTATTTAAACAGATCATATGCACTCAGCACACAGCCAAGTTCTAGCACACAGGGTGTGGGAAGGGAGCAGATTTTCTAAGGCCTTTGGCTGGTGGGGTTCTCAGCCTGCTCCCTGCTTCCCTCTTTCCTGTGGTCTACCAGCGCTCTTAATTTCTCACTCCTTCTCTATACAAAGGAAAAGGAATGACTTCTCTTTCTCACCTGACTCTTCCCATCCTCAACCTACAGTCTTAGCTCTCTTGCTCCAGGGCGTGTGTGCAAATTGGGCTTGATGCCATGAGAGAGCAGGACTCTGTATCTCCAGTTGGCTTTTCCCTTTAATTATCTTGGTGACAAGAATCAGCCTCAACCTCAAATTTTCTCCTAATTTCTTCACTACATCTGCACACCTCTCCCCGCCACAGGCTGAAAGCTCTGAGCTCTAAGCTCTTTGGTCCCATTGGGGCGGACACACGTGTGGAGTTTACAGCTATTTATCAGATCACTTTCATTCTCCACTAGAATTTGGCTACCATCCCTGGCCTTGGAGAGCTATTAGAATTATGCCAGGGTGCCCCAGTTGTGAGCTTAGCAGAAGTCCTTCTCTGAAAGTCCCCTCTTGTAATCCCCTCGAGTCAAGACCTCCTTGGGTACTCCCTCAGCCCTTTCTCTCTGCTCGACTGAACTCTTTTGTGGCAGAGAGAATGAGGAGAAATGGTGGAATGGAGACACAGTGGGAAAAACACTTTGCTTAGAACATCAATCTAAAGCAAGTACAATTCCCAAGTCAGCAACTTCTGCATCACTTGTTAGGAGTGCCAGTTCTCAGGCCCCATCCCAGATCCACTGAATCAGCAACTCTGGAGGGGGAGCCCAGCAGTCTGTGTTTTAATAAGCCCTCCGGTGATTCTATCACATGCTGAAGTTCGAGAACCACTATTGTAGGCATTGATCCCCAGACTTCAGTATGCCTCCCACCCACCCAGGCAGCTTGTTTGGTATAGCCTGGTTCAACAAAACTGGTCTGGTGTCCGGGCAGCTATATTTTTAGTAAATTCCCTAGGTGATTCTGTATTCATCAAACATTGAGATTCATTGATCTAAGGAATTCATCTTATCAATTAGCTGAGTCTCCTGGGGAGGGTACAGACAGAAGAGCTGTTGAGATGTCTCTCAATGTTCCAAATGCCACCTGCACTTGAACCTCTGGGGAGCTTGTTAGAAAAGCAGGAGCTTGAGCCTGCATCTGATATACTGATTCAGAATCTCTGGGCCTGGGGTGCTGGCATCTACATTCAGAGCTTGCTAGGTGATTCTTTTGCATTCTAAAGTTTGATGACCATCAAGCAACAGGTTGGCAGGGGTTCTCAATGCTGGATGCACATTAGAATCAACGGGGGAAATTTTAAAAAACTATCTGTTAACCTGAGGTCCATCTCTACAGAGTCTGACTTAATTGATCTGGGCTGAGGCTTCAGTGTTTTTTAAATGTCTCACACCATGTGGTTTTACTGGGTAGTTAGAGTTAAAAATTACAAGGTTAAAGAGAGATGTAGATGTGGGAAGGGTGAGGAAATAGGAGAAAGTGAAGGCGTGCCAAGGAGACACTTGGTGGAAGCCTATGGGAGGCTAGTTAGGGATTTTCATGTTGGAAATCCCTCGGGGAGAGAACAGTAGGAGGGGCTTCAGGTGGGAGAGTGAGTGTGTTGGCTTGGACGCTGTGGAGCTTCGTGTTGGAAGAGGTTAGTATATCAGCTTCCCATTGCTGCTATAACAAACTTAATGGCTTAAAATAACACAAATGTATTAGTTTATAATTCTCAAGGTCAGAAATCCAAAATAGGTCAGCAGGGCTGGGTTTCTTCTGGAGGCTGTAGGAGAGAATCCATCTCTTTGCCTTTTCTAGCTTCAAGAGGCTTCCTGCATTTCTTGGCTCATGACCTCATGACACTCTGACCTTTGCTTCTGTCATCACATCTTCTCTCGCTCTGACCCTCCTGTTTCCCTCTTAAAAGGATTCCCTCATACATGTGATTACTTTGGCTCCACCCAGATAACTGAAGATAATCCCCTCATCTCAAGATCCTTAATTTAATCACATCTCTGAAGTCCCTTTTGTCGTGTGAGCTAACATATTCACAGATTCCAGGGATTAGGATGTGAATATTTTGGGGACAGCCTGCCACAGTCTGCTCTCTGGCCCCCAAAGATTCACATTTATCTCATTTGCAAAATACACTCATCTTATCCCAACATCCCCCCAAATATCAACCCATTAGAGCATCAACTCAACGTCTAAAATCTCATCAGTTCAAAAGCCCCCAAACTCATTACCTAAATCTCAATAAGGGATGGGTGAGGTGATAGGTATAATCCACTCTGAGGCACAATGCTTTTCCGTCTGTGAACATGTGAAACTCAAGAAACATTTTATCTGTTCCAAGGGACAAGCATAGAAAAACAGTTATAAATATCCTACTCAAAAAGAGAGAAAATGAAAAGGGAAAAGAAGTTGCCACATAACTTCAAAATCTGGCTGGGAAAACTCCTTTAGGTCTCAAGCCCTGAGAATAATTTTCTGTGGCTCAAAGCTCTGTCCTCTGGGCCTGCCCCATCCACTCTTGGAATCATTCTTCCTTTTTCTGGAAGGGTAACTCATGTTTGTAGCTGAGTGATTTTTTAGCCTATTTCCTAACCATAGAGTGCTGGGAATCCAACAGCCTTGTTTTATTTTATTCTTTCCCTGTTCTTTTTAGTGCAAGCTGGCAGTGTTTCTGTTAGTATTAAATTCTTAAGAACTGTATGAGTTTCTCATGTTTCACAGACAGTCACTTCTTTAGACAAGAAGCATCTCCACAGATTTTTCCTGGATAATGCCATCTCTAGGTGGCTGAGGGGGTCCACGAGTCAGAGCCTAGTCTTCGCAAAGAGGCCTCTATGTAATTGAATATCCTGAGCTTATGATCTTTCCAAAGCATAGCAAAAGTCTGTCCAGCACACCTGTGGCTTTTTCTCCAGAGCATCCTCTCCTAACAGTGAATATCCTAATTTTGACACCTTTTCCAATCTGGATAGGTTGAGAATTTCCCAAGTCCCCAAATCCTAATTCCTTTTTTGCTTATAGTTTTCCTCTTAATGTATCTCTTTTCTCTCAAGTTTTGTCACAAACAGCAACAATAAACCATGCTGCATATTCAACACTTTGCTTGGAAATCTCCTCAGCTAAATATCCAAGTTCACTGCTTACAATTTCTACTTTCCATATAGCAGCAGGACACAATTCAGCTAAGATTTTTTCCACTGTATAGCAAGGACCTCTGTGCTTCCTTCAGTTTCCAGTAAAATGTTTCTCACTTCCTTATAAACTCTCACCAGTAGCATCTTTAATGTCCATATTTCTACCAACATTCTATTCATGATGATTAGATATTATCTAAGGCAATATAGGTTTTCTCTATTGTACCCCTCACTTCCTTTTTTTATTTTTTGGAATAGGGTCTTGCTCTGTCGCCCAGGCTAGAATGCAGTGGCATCGTCATCATAGCTCACAGCAACCTCAAACTCCTGGGCTCAAGGAATCCTCCTGCCTCAGCCTACCGAGTAGCTGGGACTACAGGCGTCTGCCACCACACCCCACTAATTTTTCTATTTTTAGTAGAGACAGGTTCTTACTCAGTCTGGTCTTGAACTCCTAGCCTCAATCGATTCCCCCCCACCCTTCCAAAGGGCTACGATTAAAGGCATGAGCCACCACATCCCGCCCCTCACTTCCTTTTGATCTCTTCACAGCAGTTTTCAACATCCTTAGTTCAAGGCAATCTAGGCTTTTTCTATCATGGCCCTTAAAATTCTTCCATCCACTTCCTACTGCCCAATTCCAAAGACACTTGATTTTTTAGGTATTTATTACATTAGCACCCTACGCCTGGTACCAAAAACTGTATTGATTTCCTATTGTTGCAGTAACAAATGACCACACACTCAGCGGCTTAATACAACACAAATGTATTATCTTACAGTTCTGGAGGTCAAAAGTCCAAAATGGGTCAGCAGGTCTGGAGGCTCTAGGCAGACTCTGTTTCTTGCCTTTTCCAACTTCTAGAGGCTCCCTGCATTCCTTGGCTCATGGCCCTGGACCACTGTGACCTCTGCTTCCGTCATGACATCCACTCTGCTTATTCTGGTTCTGCTGTTCCCCCTTATAAGGACCCTAGTGATTACATTGGGTCCACCAGGATAATCTCCCCATCTCACGATTGTTAACTTAACCACATCTGCAAAGACTCCTTTGCTGTGTAAGGGAACATATTTATAGGTCCCAGGGACAAGGATGTTGACATCTTTGGGAGGACATTATTTAGCCTACCATAGTCAGCACAGATTTTTTAAAAAACAGAGTGGAAGAAATTGCTGGAAAGACCATGAAAGTCAAGCAGTGGGCGGGTGGACAGGTAAAGGGGAAACACTGGTCAGCAGGCACAAAGTTTCAGATAGTAAGTTCTGACGTCTGTTGCACAGCACAGTGACTGCAGTTAATAATCATGTATATTGCAGATTATGAGACCAACATGCTGCCTGCTGCCCTAAGAAAGCGCTTGTATATTTCAAAATAGCTAAAACGGGATTTTAAATGTTCTCACCACAAAGAAATGATAAATATTGGAGGTGATGGATATGCTAATTAGCCTGATATGCTCATCTATAATATATACATGTATTGAAATATCACACTGTACACCATAAATAGATACAATTATTTGTCAATTAAAACTTTTTAAAAACTGTTTTAAAAAGTCAAGTGGAGGTAGAGATCCCTAATCTAGAGTCCAGCCCCTCCTGGCATTGGGGCGGTGAGCTCTGGTCAGCCCCAGGAAGCCCCTGGCATGGCTAAAAGTTAGGTCAGCCACTGCCACTGCCGTGGGATCGGCACTCTTCCTGGTCCTGCTCACGCCCTGGGCTTTCTTCTCAACTCAGAGGGGAGAAGGGAAATGTCACTGTTGGTACCGTGCCTGGGACTACGGGGCCTTTGCCCAAGCTTTCTAGGAGGGTTGTGGTTTTGCCTACTGAGGTACTGGGAGATGCAGACCAGGATGGCTGGTTCCCTGGCGGTGCAGGGGAGGAGGGGGAGAGACGGGAAGAGGTGTTGGACAGCAAGGAGCCCTGAGCTCTTGATACCCTGGGGCCTCCACCCTGGCCTGGGACTCCAAAACCCTTCACAGAGTAGCAAGGGTTCTTAGCACCCAGGGTCAGACTTGCAGTGGCCCCTGACCCCCAACATCTTACCCCCAGTGGCTGACCTCCTTCCTGGGCAGGCAGATGTGTCATGTTGGGCAGCACCTCTCCCTCCCTGGCACCTGTGTGGTGACTCAGACTCCCAGGTAAAGCCCAACCCGATGGGAAATGACTAAGCATTGAAGTTCCCTTCCTCTCACTGGGGGGGGGGGGGGTTGAGGAGGAAGCCCGAAGCTGTGCCTGGCCCTGCCCCTTGATTTCTCAAGGTAGTGAGGGAGAGGGTGGGGCTTTGCAGGTGACAGTGCTCCAGAGGTGTTCCTTAGAGCTGCCACCCACAATGCCCCACTGGGAACCAGGCTGCACAGCAGGAGGGGAGCAGTGGGCAAGTGAGTGAAGCCCCATCTGCACTCACGGCTGCTCCCCATCACTGGCATCACTGTCTGCGCCCCGCTCCACCCCTCCAGCAGATCAGCAGGGGAATCAGACACTTTAGGAGTGCGAAGCCACCAAAGAGTGCGTATGGGAGGGAGCCAGATTGCGCGCTCCTTATGAGAATCCAACGCCTGATGATCTGAGGGGTAGCCAAACTGAAGATGCGCCGCCCCTGTCCATGGACAAACTGTCTTCCACGAAACCGGTCCCTGGTGTCAAAAATTGTTGGGACCACTTCCCTAGAGCATCCACAGCTTCGGCTTTTACTGTGTGTGTGTGTGTGTGTGTGTGTGTGTGTGTGTGTGTGTCCTTTGCCTCCTCCCACCCTGACGCCCTTTGACGAGAGCCAAAAGTTTGTTTCCTGCCCCAGTGAGTCCATTTTTGTTGCTTAGGCAGGGTGGGTTTTAGGCAACCTGGGAGGGCTTTGCTGACTGCGCAGACTGGAGTCCACGCCTGTAATCCCAGCACTTTGGGAGGCCAAGGCGAGAGGATGGATCACTTGAGCTCAGGAGTTTGACACCAGCCTGGGCAACATAGCAAGACCCTGTCTCTAAAAAAAATTTAAAAATTATCCAGGTGTGGTGGCACCAACTTATAGACCCAGTTACTCAAGAGGCTGAGGCAGGAGGATCATTTAAGCCCAGGAGTTTGAGGATACAGTGAGCTATGATCGCATCACTGCACTCCAGCCTGGGCAACAGAGCAAGACCCTGTCTCAAAAAAATAAAATAAAATTCAGTTGGATTCTCTCTGGAAGGTTACATGAGAACCGGTAATAGAGTTGCCCCCAGGATAGGAAACTGAATGGCTGGAGGACAGGGAAGGAAGTCCTACTCTTCATACACCCTTTGATATCTTTTAAATTGTGCTCCATTTCTGAGGACTATCTATTCAGATGGAAAGAATAATACGTGGTTACCTGGGAAGAAAGTGCCATTAGTGCTAAAGCACTGCATAAGGTTCATCACTGACTGGACGAACACTGTGGAGTCTCCGTTGGATGTCAGGCACCGTGCTAGGTTCTGGAGACTGCATCCGCAAGACAGTGTCCCTTGCCTCACAGAGATCCCAATTCAGGCAGACAACCAGGCAATGACCATGCAGTGTGAGAAATGTGAAGATAAGTACAGACACCAGGGAACCTCCAAAGAGGCTCCTATGCCCAGACCTGGGGAAGGAAAGCCTTCCTGGCCTGGTGATGTCCAAGCTGAGACCTGGAGGGTGCGTAGAAGTTTTTCCAAGGGGAATAGTTCCAGGCATAGGGAACATGACATATGCAAGGACTGCAGGGGCCATAAAAATCTTGGCTTCTTCCCTGGAATTGCAAACAGTCGACAGGTCTGGAGTGATGAGTCTGTAAGGGGTATGTGGAAAAATGAAGCTGGAGAGATAAGGTCAGATCAGGGAGTATTTTATAACTTAGTGTAGGGCCAGTTAGTGATCGCCTTGAAAACAGGTGTCGAGTTCCGGGGCATAGGAGTTCACAATAATCCACGTGTATTAGAATGCTCTGTTGTGCCAAGCATTGTAATCTTTTTACGAGTTAGCTCATTTAATCCTCCCAAGAAGCCCCTGAGATTTTTACTATCATTTTTCTCTATTTTATGAGTAAGGAAAATTAGGCTCAGAGAGGTTCAGTTCAGCAGGAGCTCTTATAGGGCGACAAAGGAAACAGTATGGATGTCTGGGCACACAGCTAGCCCAGGCAGAGAGGGAGTCTCACCCGGACATGCGACCTCCCCATTCGGATAGAGCAGTGGTTCTCAACGACAGTGAGGATTTTGCCGCTCCGGAGACATCTGACAGTGTCTGGAAACATATTTGGCTGTCACAACTGGGAGCATGCTACTGGCATCTAGTGGGTAACTAACATCCTACAATGCACGAGACAGCTACACACAACAAGAAATTCTGGCTCAAAATGTCAACAGTGCCAAGACTGAGAAATCCTGAAATGGAGAGTAAGTTGTTGAGGGCAGGCACGGGGAGGTAGCCAACAGGCGAGTGTAACAGTTTTGGAAGGGACATTTTTAAAAAGGCTTTGTACGTACCTCACTTACAGCAGCAAGAGACAGGGGTCAGCTATCACAAAGCCTGGAAGGATGTCCGTTCCCAGTGTGTTCCTGCAGCTCCCAAGCAGCAGCCTTAAGAGCTCAGAGGAAACTGCTAATGAATTATCCTAGTTCCTCAGAGCCAGCTCTGAAGGGTTTCCTGCCACCCCACAGTCTCTCTGTTAAGGGGTCCTTGCCAAGGTGGCCAACTCCCCACAGACATATTCTGACAGGCCAGGGCTCCCAGCTCCGATCCTGCTGAGACATGGTACCGAAGCACGACATTTCTGGTCAATGCATAATTTCAAAGAATTCTAACATTAGCAGCTGGGAAGCCAGAGACCCAAGGAATATATTCAAAATCCTCATTGCCTGAATCTGTATTTTTGCAAGTCCCTTAGTAGCATCATTTGATATAATACCTTCACCTGTGTCCAGAGAAAATATTAATTAGGTGGGTCCCAGCTACCTATTCACTGATTTAACACACCAGCCAGGAGCTCTCACTTGTCTTTCAACCTGTAAACTCGAGAATGGGTGCAGGCCTTTCTAGGAATCATATAAAAGCTCGTAGGATGAGGCAACAGATGGCCTTAGTTTCAAGGATCTGTTGTTATTGGGTACTTGGACTCCTGAATGCTTTAAATCCTGCAGATCTCCTGGTTTCTGATCTTTAGCTCAACTTTTGACTATTTCTCTCCTGGTTCTTATTTGGCTTTCTGGTTAGATTCTCAATATAAGTGTCTGTCCTAATTGGGTTTTACAGCAAGCTGTGGCCCTGTCCCAGGGCCACATGATCCATCGAAGTCTTGCCTCAGTCATCCCTATTCCAGCTTCTCATCTTGCAGTGTCCCTAGGGCCTGGGATCTAAGAGCCCCCATTAAGGTCCATCCTTCTCCTACATCTCAAAACTCACTGCTAGAGAGTTAAATTCTTCTTAATATCCCATGTTCCCAAGTGTCCACATGGGAATTCTGTGATCTGTTAATAAGTAGCAAGTGAAACAAAAGGTTTCTGTAGCCAAATAAGTTTGGGGAATGATTGTTTACAAGAAAGCTTCTCAGAGCCTTTAACATGCTATAAACAGATTGAATGTTAGTCCATAAAAATAATTTATACCTGTCACACTGGTCGCTGTGGCTCATGCCTATAATCCCAGCACAGTGGGATGGGCTTGAGGCCAGGAGTTCAAGGCCAGCCTGAGCAACATAGTGAGAACCCCCTCTACAAAAGCTAAAATAAAATAAATTAGCCAGGCATGGTGGCACACACCTGTAGTCCTAGTTCCTTCTCCGGAGGCTAAGGCAGGAGGATTGCTTGAGCCCAGGAATTTGAGGTTACAGTAAGCTATGGTTGTGCCACTGCACTCCAGCCTGAACAGCAGAGCAAGACCCTGTCTCAAAACAAAGAAACAAACAAACAAACAAAAAAAAACAGCGGGATTTTATACAGCTCACCATCTAGTACCCCAAACCCTTGGGGCCAGATGTATTTGGAATTCAGAATTTTTTGAACTTTAACACATTAAAATGGTGAATATGCTATTTATTCCACAGCGCCCAGCAGAGTGGGGAAGGCTCTGTGGGCAAACACACACTTCTCCAGCAAAACATACGGATATGTAGGTCGAATGATGACTCTGAAAAGCCATACGTCAATTTAGGTCAGGTTTTACCCCTGAGTTATAAAACAAACTTTTAGTTTTCAGGACTTTTTGGACTTCAGCACTTGGATACAGGGTGGTTGATCTGGTTACAATGGAACGTTTGACCTCAGAATCCCCTTTTCCAGAAGCATCTAACAGGACTAGTGTCTCATGGACGCTGAGGATGCCCTGAGCTATCGGTCTATGCCCCTCGAAGGTGAACACCATCGGCAGTTCACACGTTAGCCTATCGTCTCCTGAGATGAGGACCCTGACCGTGGCACACGGAGGAAAAACTTGGGAGCCCGAGCACTGTGTGCAGAGCTGATCAGGGAGTTATGGCTCAGCCTTCAGGCTCAGGTGGAAAAAGGGACACAAAGAAGAGCAGCATTATGGACACAAGGGTTACTGTTGTTTTCTTCTGTGTGCTCTTCT